>BGZK01001560.1:0-132795 GCA_005406025.1 Eumeta japonica
AAAGATATTTACAATGGAGTTTATGTCAGAGCATACACGACCGCAGTAATGGATATTTTATGTGCGTTTAGACGACGCCGATTGTTTTATGCCACCGACGTTTGTCGTTATTCGACGTGAAACTGTTTAGACCCAACCGCGATCTCACTTTCAATACACGTATACGGTATACACGAATCAATGTAAAAATGAGTAAATCTGGATGCGCCACTTGATGCGTAATGAAGGTGTAACGTAACACGCCTGCGGACTGTTAGAACTTACACTCGTATACAAACCTACACTCGTAGTGTAACGTCTCACTTCGCAGGAATGTTCAAAATGATAGCGTTAAGAAAATATTACCTTATCCATCCTAGACTGTTGTTGCAAAAATGTAAGTGGTACATTGCATGTTCGTATTTTGTGGAGATTATTATTTGAAGAGGACTCTTCAAATACACCATAGTGAGTGGTTATGTTGCACGATTAAAGAAATTTTGAAATCATCATGTTCAAAAATAGACTGTCTGAATATAGTTTGTTAAAAAGAGAGTGTGAATTTTAAATAATGCATTTCAATAAATGAGTTTTCTTCAATTATTTCTATATCACTAACTAGTAATCATTCGCCGATAAAATTGTGTAATGAAGTTTACGAGCCAAAAAAATTTAACGACGAAAAACCATGGAAAATATTCGTCACTACGTTTGATCCGAGGTAGAGCCTATAGTGCCATGCTCCAATCACACAAGGCCGTGCAGATTACAGAGCCCACTAGATTTTTTATTAAATAGCTGGAAAATATAGAGCAACAAAATCTTAGTTGATAATAAATTCAACTCGACATTTTATTTCAGCCAACACGCCGCCGCTCTATAAACAAAACATCGGGTAATGGTAGTAAGACTAAATCCCAGCAAACGAGATGTATCCGTCGAGGACGAGATGTGAGGGGCTTGGTCGGGTTCACAGTTATTTATTGGAACATTAAACTTGCCCCAGATACACTATCACTCTTATTCAATTATTTTCTAAAAATATGTTTAATAGCTTTTCGTCAATCTTTTTGTAGTTAGTTTTGACAAAAAAATACTTTTAGGTAAAAGTCTCCTAAAATAACTTTTAATACTGTTTTATTAATATCATTTTTAAGTTTTCTCTTTCTATCATATTTTAATTAAAAATACGACAAAGCGGCAACAGCGTCTTTTTATTGTTGTTGGTATTTCACAACCAAACTATAAACATTTGATTCTGATCTTTTATATATACATTTTCTATACCTTATAATTCATTGTTGAATTACTACTTAAATAAGCAGTAAAATCAATCAATTTTCCATAACGATGCTCATAGTTCAGCGGTTCAATTATTCCGCTGTGCATTATGCATATGACGTTGCTGCATAACGTCCTTACAACACAGCAGCGTTGCATTCAATAGAATGGTTGAATAATTGTGCAGTGGCTACGAATATCAATTAATTTTGCAAATTATCAATTATGGAACTCGAGTGATCATAATGACGGAGGGAAATAAATTATTCTGATATGACTTATTTCAGCTATAAAATATTAAAAAAAGTCAATAAATAACCCAGAAAGTAATAATTTAATAGAGCTCAGTAGTAGATAGTTTAACTGTAAGTGACCGTCAACTATACGTTAATGATAATATTTCAGTCCGTCGATTAGATCTACACGCGCAGTCGTGGTGTGCCCGGTCGGGTCGTCGGCGCACCAGACACTCCACCCGATCTACGCGAGATAAAAGAGCAGACGCGAGCCGACCTAAGCAAACTGTAATATCGTGTCGAGAGGACGAAAAAGGCAACGCCGTTTGGCACTACCGGCGGCGCAGCGCCCGTGGCATCACGCCAGCAGTCAACACCGGAGGACACTACTCTCTAAAGCAATCGTCCTACTCATCTTTATTATGATCGCTATAAATAACTAGCGAATAGAAGATAATTTATACAAGTTTCTTTGAATACATATTTAAATGATTACATTATATTACTTTTTAAGTTGAAATTATTTCATAAGTTTTAAACGATACTTCTATTTAAGCATACACAATACACGTAAAATGATTCGTAGAAATATTTAATCTTTACATATTTTCTAATTTCTTAGTGTATAAAATGGTATATAAGATATATCAGTAATCGGATACGAGTAAAAATTAAAACAATGTGCGTATCATGTGAAAACATATTTTAGTGTACAGAACAATTTCTGAAATTGATAACAAGTGTTTGTCACGTTTATCGTGTAATGCATATTGCTTTTGACTGCAGCATTATCTATGGCTTCTTAAATTCCATAGAAGGATTAGATAATTTTAATTCCAACTGAAGATACAGGCATGAATTCTTGTAAAACGAAAAAAAATTCGGTACATTTTCCTCGCTTTCTGCCAATCTTGATTACAGAATATTTTAAATGTTAAGTAGGGTACTAAGAAACCTATCTAAAAACCAAGAGTACATCTGGTTGGCGAAAGAGAAAATGCAGTGAAAAATTGATGTACGCAATAACCAAACTTTATTCGTTTAGTTAAATGTGCATCTTTAAATAATAGATTGATAATGAAAAGGTAATAAAAGGCGTGTAGAAGACTATATCACTGAACAAAGCAAGTGTAATTATTGGCTTAAGAGCGCCAGGAGGGCGCTCTCCAACAGCAAATTGAATCTGCGAGTAGCTATTAGCCGAGACCACAGCACCGCGACTCACTCCTCGCGTGCCAAACGGGCGAGCTCATTCCCGCCGCTACCCACATCCTACCCAGTCGTAGCTTTTACTATTGTCGCCTGTTTATGTAACGTTCCGTTTTGTGTACAAAATAAACCAACATTTAATTGAGAACCACTCTCCTTACATGATAAATGTGTCAACTAGTATGTAGGTAAATTATTCATGAAAACTATTATAATAGGATGTATCTAAGTAAAGAGACTAACTTTAATCAAAATATCTGTGCAAAATATAGGCTTCTCATTTCGTTAGCGTACGTACTTAATGCAAATTAATGAACAAGTTTAATACATCAAAATATGTAATACAATAACCCTCAACATATAGACCTTAGAAGAAACTTGCTCGTTTCTCTTGAAGCAAAGCCAAACGAGTAATAAGGTATAATAAATTCACAAAATATTATGACGTATTTCGAGTGTTTTATAATAATAACCTATAAAATAAAGATATTTGGAATGATATTAAAGCTCTTTTTTATTACTAGACGACAGAAATACGGTTGCCTATGTTAAAGTAGCCACAAACGAGCCGTACTAAATGTATGAAAGAGCAGGAGAAATTTAGTTTGGAATATTTTACAACTTGCTGCGATATAAATTGTAATATTTATTATAGGGGTTCGTTTTCAAGGTTATTTTATGTATCATAATGAACTAATATTTTTATTTATAAAAATAAAAAAGCATTGCAAGCTTTTGGACTTTTGTTAAAAATAAATATAGATTGAATTCTCAAAAAATGTACATTCTTTTGAATTCTTCCATTTCTCGAAAATCAGGTCGTCGCCCCCGTCTTTTATTTTAGAAATTCAATATCGACAATATATTAACAGAAACTCCGAGACTATTTTGGCTTTATTATTTAATAAAAAAAAATCCTATCACATAGCGAAGTTGTGCGTTATCGTTCACTATAAAAGAATTAATATGCATTCAAAAAACTTGGTTCACATTCTTTTTAGCGCCGAAATATTGTGGGTAAAATGAAAATAAAATATTAATGTAATAATAATATTACACTTACGCCTATTTTCCGGAAAGGTAGTAAGAGACATAAAATTTTCACATGGTAGGATCTTTTCATATCTCTCGTGCTCTAACATCCACTAATCTTTTCATGCAAGCTCGTCGGTTTCGGGTGCTTAGAATTTTTCTTTTTTTTTTTAGTATGCCACCACAATTTGGTCTGGATAAGATTTTCTAGGGCGTCCCTTGCCGACCTTTCCACCACACATTCTCTCTATAGATTTGTTTTGTCGGTCTGCTTTCATCCTTCCTTTCCAGATGGCTAAATCACCGCAACAAACCTTTTTCTACTCTAGTCGCTACATCTTTCAGACCGCACCCCTCCCTGACATCTCTGTTCCTACATCTATCTTTCCAAAACACTCGACACATTATGCAGAAATCGTATCTTCATGGCATTGATTCTACTTTCCTTATTCGTCTGCCATACCCAATTTTAAGCGTTTTAATCAGAACATTATGAACAGCCAAACTGTCTTGTTGTTTAGTTGTGAGACACTTTCCCTTTCACCGAACTATGAGCAAAGTGTAAATTCTTAAAAAAATATAATTTATTTCAATTGTTATTTTACAACCTATGAAATAAAGAAGTTTTGAATTTGAATTTTCATAATGATAAGCAAGGCGCCATTCACTCTCCCTTTAATATCTCTATCAAATCATATTTACCATCATTTGTGAACATACTACCCAAGTACACAAACTCTTTAACTTGTACGACTCTCCATCTTTTATATATCACATTCAGTCGCGCTTTCGCTTCTTTCAAACACCATGACCCATAGGACATAAAGAGAGGATAGAAATGGTATCTTTTCATTTATCCACTAGGATCAGTGAGGCCGCAGTCCCAAGTAAACAGATTGTATTTATTAAACACACAGAACCCTGATCTACATCATTGCTTGAATTTTAGAAAGCAATAACGCTTTAAAAAATATTTTGCTATTCTAAAATACCTACACTTTATTTATTTTTTACTGTCTAAATATTTTTGCACAACATTTGTACTTAAACGATGGAATATATGTACATAATAAATAAAGCAAAAAATATAAACGTAAGAGACAAAGAATAAGAGAAAACTTATACTTCTGACAAAAAAAAAAAAAAAACTATTTTGTAATTAGTGTTGTGACAATTAACGCTAACATAGATACTTGTTTAAAAATAGTGCTAATAATTGTAACAAACAAAATAAATTTCAAAATGTTATTAAAACAGTACGTAAAAATGCAGTAGTACTAAATAAAATGCAATATTTATTTGTATATTCATATCTTTATTGAAATTACACGTATAAAATTAAATATTGTCCTTTAAATTAATATAGACTTATTAAGCAACTGTCTTTTGTTAATTTGTTAAAGTTTTTTAAGAAAAAAAAATATATTAAAATATAGAAATACTTCATAAAAACCATTTTGTTAACTAAAGTTTATTTTCAAAGGTAACTAACTCCGTATAAAGAAACGAACAATTAACAAATAAACAAACTCTACAATTTCAAAATTTGTCAATAAATAAAGTTTATCATTTACTGATGATAACAAATACCTCCTCGGGGTATACTTAATTACGGAGATCACACGCTTTAATCATGGAGGACGACATTTTAAACATAATTCCGCGGAATTCCTTTCGTTGCAAATTCTTACTATAAAGTACAGCGCGCGTTCAGAGTTCATTTCGCCATTTGGTCACATAACGGGCGCGCACGTCTCGCCCACAACATTTCTATTCTCTCTTTATATTCTGTGCCATGACCTTAGTCTTACTGACATTTACTTTCATATCTCTTTCCTTAACAGAATCATTAATTTTAGTTACAATCAACTGTCACTCGCACGTCGACGGCACAAGGATTATTACCTGGTCGCCGACATACAGCTCATACATTCTTAGTTCCACATTCATATTTTTTCAAATCTTACAGCCAGCATCCATGAATAGGTCAAATAACCACGGCGAAGCTACATATCCCTGTGTAGCTTCACCCTCCCCCCCCATATCATATATATACATATGCTAAATGCACATTTACTTACTGTCACCATAGCACGGTCACGACCGGCCGTCATCATCGACATCGAGCACTCTACGTTCGCGGACGTTTATGACGACATTGCTCGGTTTACGCGGTCGTTCCGAGGCGGCGGTGCGGCAATAACCACGACTAGGAGTCAATTAATTCTTTATTTTACACAAGCAGTGTCAATGCGTTCGGTCCGTTTTACGATTCGCGTTTATTACTTAGCAACATTATAACTGAATAGAGATGTAGCCGAGAGATGATAGTTGCGTATTTACGAACAATAAAATTACAAGGTGTATAAATATCGAAATGTTGGAACAAAGTGATAATGAAAAAAAATATTTAGCAGAAATCTTTTAGTCCGTTTATAGTTTTCTTTTAAAAAAAATTTAAAATTGATTTCTTAAAAAAATAGTTTCCGTATTGGTTCAAATTCGATTTATTCGCTTTAATTTAAGAGAAACGGAAAATGGTTTATGAGATTTCCTTTGGTATGATCATGCGGCACACAGACAGCTATTTTCTATATACTCTTGTAAATAATACATCTTTTACTCTAAGATTTCTTAAAGTACATTTGTAGTACCCTCACTGATACTGCTTTAGACCTATAAACCGCATAATTATACTGATATTTATACAATCAATTATTATTGAAACACCTAAAACGTTTTAATAGTAAACACACTATTCTTTCTACAGTATTGAAATTGAAAACAGGTGTACAAGAGCTGTTGTGACTTAAGTTAAAAGCGCCGCCTACGAATCAGAAGACCCCGCCACGAGCAAACTGACCAACAAATTTTTAATCCAAATGAAATTAAACCACTCCCTCCATGCATCGCAGAGTACGTTAAGACGTCGGTCGTGGACATTGTCACATTATACGCCGGCGACCGTCGCTAGCAGCGCCAACTTACTGAATCTGCGTGGACTATATACAGTATCATCATTATTTTAAATACATACATACATAAGCCTATAGGACAAAAAAGCTAAAAGTTTCTGGAAGAATGGTAATTAAATACATATTTTTTTTTAAGAAAATTTTTCAATATGTCAAAATATTGGTACATTTTCGGTCTATATGATTCTAATGTTTTTTTATCATTTGTTACATAAGCCAATAAAAGTTCGGAGTGTATCTCTACTCTAGTGGCGAAAAGGAAAACATTAATTATAAGGGTTGTGCGCTTTGAACCCTACTGTGTGTACATACGAACGTCGCTTAGAGTATTAAGAACGCCGAATGTACAAGCTCTAGGGTTGTTGCGAGTAAACAGCTATCACGCAGCAATCACGCGCGCCCCTCGGCTCCGTTCCGACGGCCTCATATTGAAGTCCGCAAAATTTATTCTCTCGGCGCAGTGGGATAAGATTTTCTGCTTTATTCGGGTAAAAGCTGCGGGTGGCGGCGGGAGGCAAATTGGATGGGATTGCGACATATTTTGCGTAGCAACTGCTGTCGACATGCCTACTTTATGTTGAAATTTGAGTGTGAATTTTTTAAGTTGTAGAAGTATTTTTTTTATACTTAGTCATGTAATACATGACGTCTTATCTTCTAAATATTGGATTAAACGATTGAATGTACATTACAAATCAATAAATTAAAGTGTTTTATGAAACAAAAAAAGGCCAGATGAACTAAGTACAAATATAATACAAAAATAAATAAAAACGAAATCTGTAATAAGCAATATTAAGATTCCCAACAAGTCTATATAGAGTATGGACAAAAAAGTGTAGAGTGATACACACAAGAGAACAAGATATCGCACATACCATTCTATTACTGCCTTTCATAATTACATAAATGGCTGTATACAAGATCAGGCGGATGCGGCTAGTAGATGCCAAAAAGCTTTGCGTACACCTTGTAGTCTCATATATAAAGGCCCCTAATGATAAATAAATCATAAAAAATATGGTGTTAAATTATTATTTTTTTATTTTAGCTTTACGCGCGTTCCGTCATCTATTAGTGTTTTTTAAAATTAACATGCACAACGAACAAACACGACAATTCACCGCAGGCGGTACAAGTTAACTGGACTAGCGTCGCCTGCGGTCGAAAGCAAGCGTCCATAATAACCTCGCATACTATGAGTCTCGTGTATCAGCCTATAAACACGGTAAAAGTGTCTGTATGCATGAAAACGTTATACGCTTGTTTAGATTTTGGAGGCAGAGCTTTAATCCCGCCCGTGTTGTAGTCACAAAGAGTTTTTTCACCATTTTGTTATATTTGTTTTTCTTAGGGCAAATGACTGACTGTCTTTTAATAAATTTACTGTAAAAAGATTACCTATGCTAATGAGTGTTTTTAAATAAATTAAAATCTGCTGCTTTTTCGGCATCATCTTTTGAAGAAATGATTAAATTGATTGTAAAGAGAAGGGAATTTGGACATTTTTTTTTATAAGTTATCAGTAATATTTTTTAAAACAGACATTTACTATGAAATATTATAGAAAAAGAGTAGTGGTATCTCTACTGTTGGTTTACTGTATCCGAAAACTTAAAGGTTTGGAACCTTTCGTGGACCTGTACAAAACTAAATTTGATATTAACTTTTGATGTTAAGAAATCCAATTGTGACAAACATAAAAAAAAACAAGATATTGATAATGTTCAACAGTGTTACGAACGACGCGTGTTTTGAAACATTATAGACAATGTTTTGAACGAGTGTCATAATCACTACAACAATTTAAGACTTGAAAATTGTTAACCTATTTGTGAAAACTTTTCTTTCCATTGCACAAATTTTCGAAAATAATCTGTTAGCCACCTTCGGTAGCCTAACAATGGATACAAAGCTAAAACTGATAAGTGTTTTTAATTTTGTATACCCTTTATTAAATCTTTGTGCATGCCATTGTATAAATTCAACCGATCATGTTTGACGTATATAATACTACTGTCTGTACTGTTTTTGGCGCTTATCGTCTCGATTATATATGTTATGAACTTGTATAATAAAAAATTAAAAAAATATATAATCACTAGCTGTTTCTACCAACGTTGATTTTTACAGTATACCAACCGATCATAAAAAATAGCAAAGAACTGATGTATTTGAACGTACTTTTTAAGTGCATTTTGGGAAGTTCTTTCATTGATTTTCGGACATTGAATTGTACATCATAACTTGTAGATTTTAAAGGTATCTTATGTTGAGAAAAAATTTTATAATGATATTAATTATTAATCAATACTAATTTTCGTTGTTGACCACTTGGAAAAAAAATAGAGAGAGGACTGGTGAATCTTGAGAAATAAAGGTTTTCTAAACAACAATAAATGAGCAACAAATAATGAAAATAAATTAAAAAATGCCGACTGCTAAAAATGAACTGCATAAAATGGAAACAAAATGATGTAAAAAATTATTCAATGAACTATGATAAAATATTTACAATCGGAGGCATAATGTCGCAGGCAAGAGTCGCAGCAAGTAATGAAACAAATCTAATGCTTCTAACTGCAAATATATATCATATTTGATTAAATGAATTTTTACATAATTTTATTTCCATCTTTTCAGAACACTTTAATACAGTCATTTTTTTTTTATATTTTTGAAGTAATACTTCTTTTGGGGCGTTATTAATAAATAATGAGAGAGTGTGAACTTTTATCGTGATGACACGATAAAACTACACTAGAAATGATTCTCGTTCGCAAGTGGTTTAGCGAGCAACTTTATACCACTAATAACTGATGTGCCAATAAGGTTCGCCACTGAGTGGCGCTTATAATTAGACGAAATTAATATTAATCACTTAATAACTAAATCAAATCAAAAATATCTTTATTTCGTAGGTAATAGAAATTACACTTGAAATGCGTCATAAACAACTGTTTTCGACATTAAAATTACCACCCATTTCAAATGCTGATTCACCATGAGAAGAATTGTCAAGAAACTCAAGGTTTGTTCTTTTTTACTCATCCATACAAAATATTGAATAATTAATAATTTAGTACAACACTTAGTAATAACATGAAGCAACCTGATAACCGAGCAGTTCAATCCCATAGGTTTTTTTTATTAATATATTCAGACACGGTATAATAAACTCTTGCCATATAACTTTCTTTTAACAAAACATTTTAATTCATAAAATGGCAAATTTTGAATTTCAGCTGGGATCTTATAATAAAAACGCACACATTGCCTCTTAAACGATTTATTAACTTTGCTTAGACGGGTTTTATAAGCAGCAAGATTGTTTTTATATCTAGTGTTAATGTTATGGATGTTGTTCCTGTTTTTGAATAATTCTATATGTCTCTTGACATATATCAGGTTTTCGTATATGTATTGTGATCCTACAGTTAAAACAATAATTTCCTTGAATTTTTCTCTGAGATGTCATCGGTCTCAAATCATAAAGAGCACGAATAGCTCGTTTTTGCATCACGAAAATTGTGTTAATATCGGCTGTGTGACCCCATAGCAAAATTCCTTAGGTCAGGAAACTATGAAAAAACACAAACTAGTCTCGCGGTCCTTTCATCTGTAAGTTGCCGAATTAAGGTCGTATCCACAATATCCGTATCTCGTTCCTGTCCATTATGTTTACATCGAACGGTTTAGTGCTAGTCAAGAAAAAATTAATAAGTTTTGTTTTCCTCTCATTAGAATATTAATACTAAACCACTTAACTAATTAAGAAATGGTTCTGTTTACTTCGTCAAAAAGAAGTTTTAGAACCTTTCTCTTTAACTTATACTGTAACAGACAAGTCCTAAGACCGTGTCAAGTAATGTAATACGCCTGATGGATTGCAAAACGTTTCACCATTAAATAGATCACTATCTAATGGTGAAAAGTAAAACAAGTTTTTTAGTTAAAGTTATAAAATTGATTGTTTAATTTAAGTAGGACAAACATAAACTATTTGGGTAATACATAACAATACATAATTGTCGTCAGTATATTTAGATTTATGATATTTCTTTTTAGTTTAAATTATTGTTAAATACTATAATTTTTGTAATGTTCAATAGATAACTGTATTTGATCTTGCCTAATTTAAAGAGGCAATATGGAGCAAGCAAATGAGGAAGCGTTGATAATCATACGGAATATATTTTTAATAGCATCAATAACTTTTTATTTTAATGTTCATAATCTCTTATAATTTGAAATTAAAAAATAAAATTGATATTATGCTATGTATAAGAAAATAAATACTTATTTTTCAATTTTTTAAATTTCAATTAAACTTATCAACAGTATTGACCATTCACCTCGTCTTTTTATTATTTTAATGTGTTAATTATTTGCGTGTGACAAAAAACATTTTTTTAATTACGCCAAAGAAGTATAACTTCTCTTGCACATACATAAATACACACATTGTTTGGTTTCTTGTAATCGGTGTCAACGTAGTATGTCGTAATACTATACTCCTGACAAATTTCTTTTATCGATATATTGTTATGAATTTATTATTGATTTGTAGTTATTATATTACTTATGTATTCTTAATTAAGTAATTTTTCTCTCATTGTATTACGTAACGCTTTCATTGGCGGTCGTTAAAATTATCTTTGAAAGTAGTAAAGAACTGGGTTTGTTACTCGATTTTTATAATGAATTGTAATAATTATTTTTCTTTTTAATAAAACTTATTACATGATTATGTATGAACTTAATCACAGCTTTATTATAAGTTTTTAAAATTCAAATGAAAATGGTTGCTAACCAACTTTAAATCGTTATAGAACCTGGTTTAATAAAAAAAGTCAATATGACGACTGGTTGTCGCCATGTTGACTTTTGATTACTGTCATGTGTTTAGTGACCCTCACAAGATTAAGACAAATCGATTTACGTAAAAGAATTATCAAAATCGACCCACGCGTTTGGTTTCTAGAACACCACAAGAAATACATAAATAAATATATATACAGAGGTTGATAAACACATTAATTTTCTTTTCGTCGCACAGTCGAGTAAAAATAATTCACCAATTTCAACACGAATAAATGTAACGTACGGAAGATAAAAAAATTATGGATCACCTATATAAAGTGAATTCGAATTCAATGCAGAAGTCGCTGACAGAAGCTAGTTTTTAATGATATTGTAATAGATTTTTTTTTATCGTCCATTGTTTGACTGTTACACTGTGCACACCGCTTATCAAGTATTTATTAACGGATAAATATTAGGCACGGGCAGCCGGCGGCGTGTTAACCGGATAAAAAGCTTTGATGTCGGTCGATAACTGGCAGCGGACGCGCGACGTATGCGGCGTTGGCGGTGACTGACGGGCACGCGGTAGTGCATAACACAAAATTGGAAGCTCGCCTGTAGTTCACATGCATTTTCTTTGTTCAGTTAATGTAGATCAAATAGTGATTTTTGAATCCCAATATTAAAACACTGTGATCTAGTGTAATTTAAAAAAATGACTTCTAAGATAGGGATAAGTTAATTTCTTCTGCATGAACTATTGGTTTAATAAAATAAATTAAAACTGCTTAAAAGAAGACAAATGCATGGCCTATAAATATTAGATCAGGGAAAAAGTGTTTTGTATTTTATAAGTAAAAAGTTACAGTAAAATCTCTTTGGTTGTATTGTTTGTATCTATCTGGCTAGTTTTAGTACCATTAAATAAATAACATTAAAAAAAAGTAAAATCGAAAATTGTGCCCAACCACTTTTCTATTGTTTTTCTGTCCACCAAAATAACAGATTAACGGAGAAATTTGATACATTTTAAAGTTTTATTGCAAGAAAGAGAAAAATGCGACCACGAAATATATTTGAGACGTTTATCGACCTAATGTAGTGTTGGTGAAAGTAGCATAAAACTGGTTCACGCGTTTTCAGTTCGGTAATTTTGATGTCAAAGATGAACCTTGCTCTCGTCGACCGTTTATGGATAAAGTCGATACCATTTTAGATAAAGTAGAGCAAGATCGGCATATTAGTTCTCACGATGTAGCTAATGAGCTGGGGATTGACTATAAAACAGTTTTTACCCATTTGAAAAATGCTGGATATCCAAAAAAAATTCCGATATTTGGCTCCCACACAAGCTTACCGAGAAGAAACCTAATGAATCTTGTACTCATTTGCGATTCTCTATTGAAACATAACCATTTTAAATAAGATTAATCACTGGTGTTGAAAAATGGATTACCTACGACAAGAAAGTGCGAAAAAGAGCATGGTCAAAAGGCAAGCAAGCTCTAAAGACTTTGGCGAAACCCGGACTAACTCACAATAGGTTAATGCCATATGTATGGTGGAATTGAAAGGGCATTATTTATTATGAGCTTTTACCGCCGGACAAAACAAACCATCAATTCAGATCTCTACTGCCAACAGCTAAAATCAATAGAAAGGGTGTAGTTTTACACCATGATAACGCCAGACCACATGCATACTTAGCCACTCAGCAAATATTGAGAGAGTTCGGTTGGGAAGTCTTAATGCACTCAACGTATAGCCCTGTGACCTTGCATCCTTAGATCTTCCCTGTTTGTCTATTCAGAATACTTTAGGCAGTGTTAGGTTAACATCAAGAGAAGACTGTCAAAACTGCATGTCACAGTTTTCTGATCAGAAGCCCCAAAATTTCTACAGCAATGGGATTATGTTACTGTCTACAAAATGGCTAGCCCGGCAGACGTTGATCTGCTCTTTCTTGTGGGTGACTTGCCCATTCTGTTAATGTCCGCAGCTCCATCAGCCTGAATATAGATCGTATCGATCGACGTCAATCTCAAGCCCGGCCATGTGTGTTTGTATGTGCGCGCGCACGCGCGCGCCTGTGTATGTTGTGTGTGTGTGTGTGTGTGTGTGTTTGTGTGTGAGAGAGAGTGTGTGTTGTGTGTGAGAGAGAGTGTGTGTGTTGTGTGTGAGAGAGAGTTTGTGTGTGTGCCCGCGTGCGTGTGTACATTGCTCATAACTGCAGATTAGATGGAGAGCTGACATAGACAGAAGGTAACTACAGAAAACACATTCTCAAAACCGAAAAATATTTATCTTTGAAGATACATTTATACTAATTTCAATAATTATTAAGGACTAACAAAACTTAGCACATTTCAAATAGAAGGAAGCTAGTGTTCGCTTTTTCTACTTTATATTCTTGACAGAAAAACTGTGTAGGAAAACATGAAATAAAATTTGTTGTAGCGTTTTAACAATTTTCATTTAATTTTGGATGAATTATTCCTGTAATCCATTCAGGTTTTGAAGCTTCGCCAAATTTCCGGCCATCAAAAATATGATACAGTAAATGTAAATTAGACGAAACATTTTCTACTTTATTTACTATTCTCTCTGTCTCTTTTGTTTTATGTGATTTTGAATTGTATTTAAATGGATCATAACAACGATTATGTGTTCTTTTGTAGAAATAGAATTGGCAGTTAGAGTTGCTTTAAAAATAAAGTTCCCCAGAAGAGCGGAGAATGACTATCAGCATCAGTGAAGTCGAGCCTCGAGTATGTGGTCGTATTTAGGCACTCACGTTTGTAATTTCTAATGAATTATATATGATTAAACGATAACTCACATGGGAATTGACATTGTTGGGCGGGTTGTGCCGCACTGGGTCGCCACCCAACGAAGCTAGCGGCACGCGCGGCTTGTTCGATAGCGAATTGGTGCGTGGAGAGGAAGCACATTTTACGGCAGCCTGCAAAAATTAACATTTATTGAATGCTATTGAATAATGTTTTACGAGTCGAATAAGTTCAATTTAGAACGACTACTACTTAGGGGCCGGCGTTACTTCATTAACATCATAATTTAGCCCCATGAGTCGAGTGCTTGCCGACTCATTTATGCACACCGTATAAAGTTGTTGGCGGCCGTCGCATTTCAGCCTCGAAGCGGCGAGCACGAATTTGTGCTCTTAACTTCGTGACGTGCCCTCACTTAATCATACTTAGCCCGGCCCGTACGGTCGAAATAGCCAAGCACGAATGAGGGAGATTGTTGGCGGCTGAAGTGGATAGATATAACGACTTTGTGGGATTTTCTCTTCAGCATTATGCAAATCAAAACTAGGATTTAATTTCGTTGAAATTAAAACGAGGCAGTTGGTTGAACAAGCATAAAATGACTAAACGGACTTTAACACGAACAAAACAAAACGAAAGAAATAAACACCATTTTTAAGATTCCGTGGTCAACAGGAACCCTTATGCTTTCACCGTATCCGCCTGTATGTCTCAGTCCACGGCATAATTAAGAGACTATTAGTAATAAAACACGGACAAAATTGTAGAATAAAAAGTAGAGTAAATTTTTTTTGCGTTCCTCCCCTAAACCACAGCAGATTACCACTGACTATATAATAGCTGGACGGAGCCTTATTTCTTTCATAGTTATTACTTGAAAGGCCGGACAATGATACAAACAATGATAAAAATGAAGTTGGTAAACATTATGAATGATTTCGTTACGCAACGAAATACGAAAATAATTGTCAGCAAGGCTGAGACCAATAAATAAGTACAATAACGTATGGGAGGTGAAAGAATTCATCAAGTAAAAAGGTTTATCCGTTAGGTATTAACTTTACAAATAAAACGAACGAGAAACATGATAAAGATATGAAATGCAGGAAATAAAATGGGGTTTTACTTGCTGTTATAGATAGTACAAAAACCTTTACATTTTACTTTTTATAATAGTATCCTGTGCCTTATGTATGGCAGTGAAAATTGGATAAGGCAGAAGAAAAATATGAAAGTAGAATTAATGCCATAGAGACGTGGTCCCTGCGTAATATATGTGGAGTGTTCTTGAAGGATAGACATAAGACTAAAAACGTAAGAAAACCATGTGATTGTAAAGAAAATGTAAAATAATTATGTACAATAAAAAAAGTTATACGTTGCAGTAGTTTTGGCGCCTGGAAAAAATGCAGAAGTAGATTGACAAAATAAATCTATATAGTATGTGTGTGTGTGATAAAAGGGTCAGAAAATATAACCTTAGAAATTTTATACAGACCCAATTTATCGCTTATTAAAAAGGGCCAAATTTTAGACACTCGAAATTGAAAAAATTGCATAAAGTGATAAGTGGATATCCGTAAAGCAAGAGAAGTATGAAAATATCGTATTTGGTGGAAACTTGTGAGCTCTACCTTTCTACTCTTCTGCAACATAGGCGAGTTTATGAATAAAAAAAATGAAGCATGAGATACGAAGATGTACAGATAAATCTGTCAAATGTAGTCATTAAATAAATATTCATATAAACTGAAAGGTTTCGCAAAAAAGAGAAGCAAACTGGAAACAATAACGAAAGAAATTAACGCCTTATTAAATTTAATCGCGCTAAATTACTCTCGACATTAAGAAATTATACCGTGGAAATCAATATAGACATGTTTGTAAGCAAACATTTATAATTTATTGATAAACGATATGACAACTCAATTTATACGCCATTTAGCAATTTTATTCATGTCAACAAGATTTGATTTATAGAACAAATTATTCATGATCATTCTCGATAGGCCCCCGATAGCATCGACTGAGCTACATTAATATGCACATTTCAATTATTTTATACCTAAGGTGAAATGTGTTTGGGTTTTGATTTATACGAATGAATAATTTCTTCAAAAGGTGTTTCTCTATACGTTTTATGATGACCTTTTATCAAATTTATTTTTCATCTATGACAATGTACCGGTACCGATACATGCCGTTCTTTAGCAGTAATCCAATATTATTTTTCTTGTAAAAATTAAAGAATATATACAAAACTCATCTGAAACTTTTGCGTCAAATTGGAAACTTCATACGAGTGTTTGTAACTTTTCCCTGTTGTTAAGCGCGATTTCGAGTTATCAATGTAGATATTTCATGGCTGTTTACTACAAATACCAGGCAGATATATAATTATTTTACTGTTTTTTTGTGTTCTAAAATGCGCGATAAATGGCGGAAAAATTATGAGACATTATAAATTTGTGATCAATGGGCGTGCGGCTGTTCGATATATGACATAAGAGTAGCATTTCTTGATTCACAACACTTAAATCTTATGCCTTTTTCAGTACAATACTCGTACAAAGCTTTAGCAGAGATTTATTACACAGGAAAAAAAACTTGTCCCGATTTGTGAAAGTTAGGGGCGGCTAGCAGGCTTTATTGTATTGTAGGCACTGACAATAATAAGCAAATTGATTGTGAAAATGATATGAAATTGTAGTTGTATCAGAATTTCAATTACTCCACAGAATCCTTTCAGGGCTCTGTTTATCAACACCTGAGTGTCGGGTACTTACTTTGTTATGATGCAATAAGAATTGAAATTGCTAACGGCCTTTGTCATCAATGCGATACCGTTCCAGGACGACGCCTAACGTGATCTTCAAGGCACGGGGCAGGTGATTTAATTTGATTTAAGAACTCATTGGTCAATAATTCACCAGAGGTCAGGGACAACTCAAAATAAGGAGTTTAATATTCTCAGGGTTCATGTATGTATGTATGTGAGTTTCTTTATTTTCACTATAATTTTTAAATGCATGAACAGATTTTGATGTATGGGGTATCGTTAAAACTCTTAAATCATCCCATATGATACAGATTATAAATCTTTTGATTTGATTGACAGTTTATAAATTCAATATGGTGGCAGTAGACTCCCATTTTTGAATGTACAAAAAAAAAACATTATTTTTTGAAGGCTCTAGAATTAATATTATTACCTTTTTAGGTATAGGGCTTTTTGAGCCAGTTTTTAATCGTTTTTTTTTTAATGTAGGTTATTATCTTAACATCTGACACGATATCCTTTTTTGAGTCACAAATCCGTAAACTATTAAGTATCTTAAATTGCACATTGATTTAAGATATTTAATAGTTTACGCTAAGTAAACTATTTATTATTAAAATGAGATTGTTTTAAAGAATCTAATGTTTATCCATAGAGATTACAATAAACGTAAATAATACGATAATAATTAGCTATCGCAAAGCTGTTTTACATAAAGATTTCTTACATTTATGTTGATCGGGAATTAAAATCATTGTATACGCTTTTTCCAGTCTTCGCTTATCTTGATGAACTAATTCAAAATATTATTTTGATAAGTTCCCATAAATTTGATACGGCGATATAGAAAATAAATAGTCGTACTACGTGGAATGCGGGACAACTTTATTTAATTCAACTTTTATTTTTCATGAAACCTGTATTCTAACACTAATAGCGGTGTGCTTCGCAATAGTAAATAGTAAACTCTCATTTGCAATACATAGTTAACTGTTAACTGTTAAAATTAAAAACTGAACAAGTCAAAATATTGGTAAACTTAGAAATATTGGCATTTGCGATATTAATTTATTGTCACAAATGTCATCTTTAAAAGAAACTCAGTCAACTGACAATTGTGAAGGTAAAACAACGTATTTTAAATGTTTAGTTTTTAACTTTAACAGTTGACAGTTAATTATTTCAAATAAGAGTTTGAAACACACCGCTGTTAAAGTCGCGACAAGTTTATGTGGTCTATAATATACCAAAGTGGACTAATCGGAAGGCGGAACACTCTTGCCTACGCACAGCGTATGCTATTATCATATCAATTAAATTATACGTCCCTTAAACGCTGATGCGACTATAATAAAACCGAATGCAAATGGAATTTGTTGGATCACTTCAATGAATGTCTATCTGTGCAAAACAGCCTTTTACATCTGTAAGTGGACTACGTTCAAAAATTTTCGGAATGAATAAGAATAAAAGACATGAATAGCTTCAATTAAATTAATTCTCTTATAATATATTCTCTATGAGCATTAAATCAATCGTCATAATATTTATTCCGTATCTCCAATGTGATCTTGGAAATATGTTTGCATACGTTTTGAGCGGTTGTGGCTTAGTGGTCGAGATCGTTATCTTCAAACCAGAAGGTATCGGTTCACCAATGGCACTGAACGTACAAACAAATATTTTTTTAAATCAAATTAAAGTTCTCGTGTTTCGGAGAGCACGTTGTCATCTTGCACTAAGCCAGCGTGAGATACAAACCCCTCAATTTGAATAAGATTGTAGGAGGTTATGCCTAAATTGTAGTGTAAAGCTTGAAAAGCCTGACACAACATACGTACAGTACAGAAGTCGTATCTTTTTAATAAATGAATATTTTTATATTCATTTATTAAAAAATATATATGAAATAGTGAATTACATTTTATATAAAAAATTGTAATAATATATTTTAAAAAAGAGACAGGGAGTAAGAGAGTCGCATAGAGATAGATTTCTATCTATAACCTTCAGTTGATATGATCAAGGAACTTCGTACCAAAAAACATAAAAATATAGTATACAATAAATAACAGAGGGGTTGTGCCAGCAGTGACTTTATTAAAAAGGGTAGATTCTATTACTGGAACTTTTTTTTTTATCGTGAACACCTGCATCCAGTTTGGGCGCGAAACTGTTGTCTTTATTCTTTCCACAATAAATGTGAAATCTACGGGTAAGTGCGCTACGACTATGCAGACTACAATAGAAGGGTGAGTGTTCCCGTCTGTGTGTCCGCCAAAAACCAGTTACATGGCAGAGATATCAGAGACTGTCTTCCACTAAGGGGCGCGTGGTCCGCACGTGCTTTGAGTGGTATGAATAAATATTGCAGTATCCGGTTTCAACAACTTCACATAAACATGAGTAAGTTTTGACGACTACACAGAAACACGTTCATATAAATTTCAACGAATGCTGCGAAGTGCTAATATGACACATACACATTACATGCATTATACGTAATTTTCGAATGTATAATGCCAGTAATTTGTTTTGACGTGAATACGTCTCTTAATTTGTTTTGATAATGGGAGTAAATTCATAAAACTGATGATAACAAAATCGAGGGATAGTTTGATGCTGCAGCTACGTATCTACAACTACATTCAAAATGTAATTACACTACTCGATAGCTAAAGAATCAAAGAATTCATTACGTTTAACGAGGACTGTTAAGCATCGCGTGCAGCAGCGGGGGAGGTGCCGATATTTTGAGATCGTTTCACGGCGTCACAAAATTTCTTTTTAGTATCAATTTTAACTGAAGAGAAACTTCGATTTTCGTTTGAGTTTCAATCGTCAACTCTTATCGAGATCTATCGATTGCATGTATAAAAAGTATTCAGGAAAAGTTATAGAAAATACATATACAGTTACAGCAAAAAATTGAAATAAATATTGAAATATCGGCGTAAAATTATCAGAGCCAAATCAAAATATACAGATCATATAGGGATTGTTTTTGGAAAGCGTTTTCCAAAAACAATCCAGGGATCCCTGTAAAACACGACATAACTACCAGGGACGTAAAAGAATGAAGACGTTCAAGCAGATCAACGACGGAGCCAGTACAACTACGGCTGGGGCGACCGAGCCTATGTAAGTGGATGATGAAATCGCTTCTATATTAAAGCTGGACTGTATATACATCTATTACGTGCGAACACCGATTATTAAAAACATATTTAGGAGCAGCTAGCGTACGTTTTACTACTACGTTTATAACTACAAACTACACGAAGTCCAAAGGACTTCTGAGTATTCAAAAATAATTATAAATATAATTCACTCACTTAAATAAAATATTATCCGTAAAAAGTGCACGAATAGTTTCTATCAAATATTCTGCTAGAAATAAATAATCTGTAAAAGCTGTATTTTCGAAAGCAGCACACAAAAATTTTATGTACTATGTTTATTTATTAAAATACCTTGAACACTAATAAATGCTGCTGACTTTACTCGTGATTCAATATTAGGTCTTAGAATGTTTATCATAAATAGTTAAAATATTATTCTCTTAGAAAAACGAAGTTTTGTTCCAGGACATACCCATTATCGGCCGGCGTCCTTCTTCGGAACTGTGTCCCGGTCCGCTCAGAGCCTATGACCATTTGACATAAAATTGTGATTTATAAGATTGATAATTTTTTTTACTAATATTATTAGATCCTTTTTGAGCTATTTTAATGTTAATAAGTATGTATACATTTGTAAAATATACTTACAATCGTGACATATATGAAGAGTATTTAGGCCAATAAAATCGCTTCGATTAATTGATTGCTTCCAGCACTGACCATCCTTAAGTATTCGTTAACTAAATAGCCGTTAAATAGCGACTCTAGGATTCATTAGGACTTAAAAGTTGAATAATATCTTTAATGAACTTAACTTAATTAACCTAAAAAAGGAGGTCTCTGAGTGGGGCAGTCAGCAACTATTAATTGTATGCTAACACATCAAATGTCAGAAAGAAACGGTCGCATGAGGAAACTCATTCCCCGATCGACAACTTTGGAGATTGCGCCACCGCCAATGACTTGTCGATGGAGTACATATACGCAAGCTTTATTTTGCGATTAAAAAAAATGTGTTAGCGGATATTTGAATCAAAACTTATCTATTTTAAGTCAGGTACGTGTTAAACTTTCATAAATTTAGTACAGTTTAGATATCTAGAAAGAATTTTGTTCCGATTCCAATAATTATTTCATAACCTCAGTTTTATTACAAATATCCAGGTTGGAGCAGCGCTCAAAAACGGCCGCAGTAAATGAGTGCTAAAACAGACAGTTTAATGGGGGCGATTTACTATTTGTGAATCTGCTACTTTTGATTGACGGAATCAGTCCCGAAATTTCTATTACGAGCCTTTGCCGCAATTATATTAGATTACAAAGTTAAGTTTTTACAATCAGGTGCCAATTCCGCCATAGTTTGTTCACCAACTAGGAAAAGTGTATTTTAGATCTGAAAATTGCTCATCGTTAGCCGCAGCCAGGTAAACAGGCGTTATTGTTTAAAATTTCGTTTAAATGTATACCATTTCATTAAAAGCTTTTTTTTCTGTATTTAATGATAAAGCTGCCCATATAAAGCGCAAGTCGCCTACACCGAAGCGACAGAGTGTCAGACAAGATATCAATGCCGCTGATAAGGTAATAAAATAAATGTCGAAGAATAAAAGTACACAACATGCCACCGTAGCACGTAAACAAAGGATAAAATAATAATAAAATTTTGATTAGTTGCTTAAAATCAATACAATCCAATTCAATTAATTTTATAACGCCTATTTATATTTTCAGCAGGTTACAAATACGTCATATCAATACTGAAGGGTCGATTAGTTATGTCATAATAAAGAATGCTATAGTAATAAAAGATTGATTAATTAATTAATATTGTATTTTTTAGATTTTCAATATTTATTCATAATCGGATTCCAGGCTGCTCACTATCATCGCTGCTATCAACTTCGTCACTACATACATCAGAATCTTCTTCGTTATCAGCAGAATCGTCCTGGGAATCACCTAGAATGATATTCTCTACTCAGGTGTTGCACTCCTAAAACCATGTATGTAGTGACGAAGTTGATAGCAGCGATGATAGTGAGAGCAATTGGAACCGACTATGAATAAATGGCAAGAAATAAAATCTAAAAAATTTTTAATTAATTAATTAATTAATCAATCTTTTCTTTTTTTTAAACATTCTTGTTTATTCTGTATAAGCAGATAATTATTTTGTAACTTATTATGATAACTATTCAATTATATTATTGTCTGTAATTTACTGTTAATAATTTGTCACCTGCGATTGAATTGAAAATATAAATAAAATAACACATTTATAAAATTAATTAGATTTTTTACTTTAAGGTAAAAGTTTTGTTATGTGGTTTAAAAAACAACTAATCAAAAATCTAACGTTTTGCAAGGTATGTCTGGAGCTTTTCATTTTATGATTATTATTACTTTTAATATTTAATGCAATTGTTATTTTCTTAAATAATATTTAATATTACTCTATAAATTAAATATATTTTGTTAAATATTGATGTTTCTTTATTCGTTTCATTTTGTAGCATTTGAATAATTTTATTACTAGTTAGGTCGTTGGTTGAGAACCCTATTTATTTGGAGTCTGCGCAATAGCGCAAAAAACACGTTCAGCTTAGTACCTTTGTTCACAAGTAACCCTCGCACTCACTCTGTCACCTATTTTAATACTTAGCATGTTTAAGGGTAGGAAACTTGACTTGCGGGCTTTTTATATAGGCAGCTTTATGTCATTAAATACAGAAAAAATAAGCTTTAATGTGGTATAAATGAAATGAGTATACATTATAAACGAAAATTTAAACAAAATTATACCTGTTTACACCTGGCTGCGTACAGGTTGCGGCTAAGCGATCGACGGCAACTGTAAGTTTTCAGATCTTTAAATACACTGTTGTGTAGTGGTGTAAGTTTTATTCCCATAAGATGTAAACGAAATATTTATCTAAAAGTCAATTAATAATATTTTAATTAATAATGGCGGGCAATTTTATTGGCACCTGATGAAAAATGACTTTTCCTAGTTGTAAAAATACTTAAAAATTAACTCTTGATAATCTAAATTATTAATGTACTAATTTAGCAGCCGGATCTTAGACTATTATAACTACGTATGAAAATGACAAGAATTGAAATTGATTGGATGAAGTATTTTATTTGAAAACAATTCAATTGATGAAGTCTTTTACTAAAATATCAAATACAAAACATATAAACTGTAAATATAGTAATGTGGAACCGGTGCGAGTAAACTGAATTGTTTTGGAGCAATCAGTACGATAACAAAAACGGTGGTATTAAGTGAAAATTTTCCTTGGTCGCGCAATACATTTCTGTGAAGGTTCATCGGTTTTCTTTAGTGTTTTTGTGACTGTTCCAGAACGGTAAAAATATGTATAGGAATTATGTTATATCCTAATAACTAGCAATTTATACAATTTCTACGCCCTCGGAAAAAGAAGCAATATCGAAGGGACTTTTTATGAGATGAATTCGAGGCCATGTTTTGGCGGTGTTGATTAAGTTTACCCCCATTATTGTTCCAAAAATTTGTTATGGTACTGTTTAATGTGTTCTCAAATGAGATTAATTCAACAGAAATACAAGATATTCCCAGTATTGTCATCACTATAAAAATGAATATTGCTGATTTACAGCACATCGTTTATTTGGAAAATGAAAAAGGAAAGGGACAATGTATAATTTTGTGAGAGTCGGCATAGAATCTAAGTACCAATTTGTTAACGACGACTTTGATAATCCACTGTACTTATTGATAGACTTATGCCATTTATTATTTAGATAAAAAAACTAGACTTCCAGAAAATAAGCTTCTAAGAAAAGAAAATCCTCGAAAGCCATTTTACGGGAATCCAAAAAAAGATTTTATAGCATTCATTCCGGCATCATAAAAAAGTTATCACGGATTTGCAGGAATCGGGTACGTTATTTTCCTTCCGACGGCATCGTTTTACTCCCGTGGGAAAGACGGCTTAATACTCGGTAGTTGTATATCTCTTTAGCTTTTGTGCGGGTAGCTTTCCTTGTATTTACAATACGAACCATTTTACATTAATATTTCAAAATTGATTGGGAAATCTGCAAAGGCATATACTGAAATGAAATAACTCCTAATAAATTTCAAATGGAAAGTAATACTGAAAAAAAGTTGCAAAATTACTTTTTATTAACTCCTTGATTTTTTACATCATGTCATGACGTGAGCTTAATCTACGTAAACATTTTGAAACTTACATCAGCTCACGTCATGTGACGTGAGCTGATGTAAGATCTTTTTATTTAACATGTCTTACCCTGATAAAATCTTAATTAATAAAATTAAGAGCCTCTTGCATTTCATTTTTAAATGACATTTAACAAAAAGTCACTTTATAAATAAAATTTGTCTTCCATATCTTTCTTTTAACGAGTTTTAGCGCGAACAATCGTCAAAAGGAGGATATGGAACATAAATATTACTTTAAAAGTAACTTATTGTTAAAAGGCAATTTATAAAGTGATGATAAAAGTCCAAGTGTAATAAAATAATTTTGAAACTATCTTTTACAAGAATGTTAAAGGTAGGCCAACATCTACAAGCTTTAAAATAAAATTTAACCTATAAGTAAAAACGGGAGGGGCGTCTTTTGTGAGTTTGTGTATATTTAATAACATTCACTTACTTAAAGCTAGTAGATTGATTTTAGATGCCAATAAGGTTTTTAAAATAAAAGCAAATATTTGCTTTAAATTTTTAAGCCATATTTCATAGAAATCGGTTTCATTAATGTTCTCCAATTATCGACTTCACATGTGTTACATCAACAATTTGTATTATTCAGTTTGTTGTATAAAAATGAGAATTGCGTGTAATTATCTTTTTTATATAATGGACAAAGGCGAAATTTTGCATGTAGAGCTTTTATTATTTCCTAAGCTTTTCGTAGTTCAAAAGTCTAGGTATAACAAATTGGCACTTACGCTTTGTCTTGCGTATTTCCTTTAATATTGTAGTAGCTTTTCATTATGCAACTAAGCTTTTTTATAATGAGATTTAAAATTATGAGATATAGACAATAACTGGTCTCACCTATTGTAGTTGCATTATCTTAGGGTCTTTTTTTAAATCCGATTGTTAGATCAATATAATAATTTTATGGAAAAAAAAAAAATTTAAAAACGGTTCAAAAATGCATGGTGTTACCTGCTATTGGTCCAGAGTGCAGCCCCACTCAAAATACGAAATGCCATCAGTTTTTTAAATGAGATGTAACGAGAGCTGGGATTGCCGGCTTAGAATAAATTGATGTAAATGGTGAATCGAAAATGAGGACATTTTAACAGATACCTAATTAACGATTAATTAGGTATCTGTTAAAATATCATCTTTCCAGTCGAAACTGCAAAAGCAAACCTATAGCGTACATGAAAAAATATAGATTAAATTCAAAGAAACAGAAATATTCACTTTTTATTTTAAAAAGCATTATTTTCTAATAAATTTTCTATTATTTAGAATCTTATATATTTTATATATAAGAATCTATGACAATATAATAGAACGTTGAAATTAGGTAAGTGGTACCCTTATAATAAAGCTAATAATTATGATAATTTTACACGACTCCTTAATGTTAAAATGATAAATCATTCGGGCTCTAGATTAATATGTCAAACGATCGAAAGGAATCGCCGCGACGATCAACGATAGTGTCGATGTAGTAAGTGGTCACGTCATCCGTTCACGACCCGTTTAACATCGGACACCGTAATTATTGCTAGTGAATGGATTAAAGAGCCGGCGAACGAGCGGGCCCGATAGGCCGGGGCATGCTAATCGCCCACCTACCTGCAGTCACACCTCGCCGCCGCCGCGCCGCGCGACGACAACGGTCATTTGCCGTAATTGCCGAGCGGGCAACGAATAAATCACCGCTGCGACCGTACCGATACCCCGCCATTATGTTATGAACCGATAACCGCAAAACATAACATTTATTCAATTTGTGTTTCATCGTGGGAAGTGGGGGGTAATTTTATTGTAGTTACACACGTGACTGCTTTAACTATTTTGCTTAATGTGATTGTATTAATTTAATGTATTCCGTAAAAGACTACTAAATTACTTTGTGTGTAAACTATTTTCGTTTTAAAAATTTTCTTAGGAGTTAGAAAGATATTTGAACGGGATTCAGATTTTTTCGGAAGTAGTTAATATCGCTTTCGACATTAAACTATTGACTCTATTTGTTATTTTCAATTGTAAAAAACTTAAATAAATGTTAGTTTTATCTTTGTGAAAAAAACTATTTGAGTTCCATCACTATGCTGTCGAAAAAATGTAATTAGATCGATATATAGAAAAAAACTTAATTTAAATATAGACAATATTTATATAAAAAATATAACCGCATAAACCTTAAATATGCTTCTAAAATATTTTATTGGTTCATTACATTACATCCTTATAATCTACATCGTCAACGATATAAACTAGGCTCATTGAGAAAGTCTGCCAAAGTAAGCAACTCGATCGTAGACGTTACAACAGACAAAAAAATGTTGTCATTGAGTGATACAACAAAAACGGTATCGGTTACGGTGGTGGTGCGGACGGACGCGTGACGGATTTCGGTGAGAGCGGCCGGCGGGCGGCGGCCGGCGGGCGGCGGCCGGCGGGCGCTCGGCCGGCGCATTCCGCGCTCCGACGACTCGCCACGTCCGCCACTCGACTGGGAACCGAGTAAGGTAACTAGTACCTTCTATTTAAGCTTCTGTACTTAAAATAATCTGTACAGATCTTTACGATGCTTCATCCAGATACGAAATGAAGTTGTACTTATTATAATTATTTATATTACTGTGTTCTTAGCATATTCTAAAAATTAAATACAATAACAAACCCCTTTCGTCGCCATACGTTTTCGTTTCTATCTCTTAACTCGTTTAATTCTGTTCGCCGAACGCCAATGCACTCACGTAACACCGCTCACTACTTTTGTTTAATGCAAATTGTGATTTGTATAAAGAGCGAATAGCACAGATTCGCAGTCACAACATAGATTCACCGCGATTTTAGGCACAACGCTATTGTGCCTAAAATCGCGATGAACGCACAGGGTGAATATAAAAATGTAAGACTTCTCTTTTCCTTCAGATTTAGTACGCTATTTTTTTTTTGTTTAGGGCTAACAAGAAAATTCCAAGCAGCAATAATTATATTCATGCTGTATTACTAAATAAAAAAGATTTGATGCAATTTACCTACCTTGACAATCTCACGCTAAATTTTCATCATTCATCATATCGTCTATCACGGCAATTCCGTAAAGCAAAGCAACAGAGGTCAATTAAACGCTGACTATTATTATATGTATGTGATACGTTCAAAAATAACAATGATTTATTGAATTATCATTATATATGGCACGGACGACGATACCCGAAATAAATACTTTTAAGTCGTATATGTCGAATATAACTGCATAATATTTTCGTAAGTCGCATTTTAACAGTAAATGCATACTGAGGCATATAAGGTAGAACGTTATAATATTGTATAGTTTCGCTCACATAATAATATTGTACATTAATAAATGTGAGTTATAGGCGACCGTGTCCGTAATAAGTGCGTAAAAACTATAATAACTTTGTTTCATATTAATATAGTAGTTTTAGCTTACTTAGTAATACATACATAACATAGACGATGCACATCTGAAAAACGCATGATGCAATTTCACTAAGTATTGCATCATCCTAGAATGAAAGGGATGCACAGAGCGAGATAAGTATACATAGCAGATCGAGAGGGAATAGGCGATGCGGACACCTAAGTAGGATTCAGATATGCAATAAATAATAGTGTTTGTGTGTTTTATTTTCCCTTTTAGTTAAATGAGTTAAATCATTATAAGTCCTATAGGTTAATGTCCTATACCTATCGAGTATGTCCTGAGATATACTCGATAGGTATATACCGGGTCGTGTGGTAACAGCAGGGATCGTGTGGCTGTATAACCCAAATTCGAGAAAGTTAGGCATTTAGGACAGGCATTTAAGCAGCCAGCTCGCTGCCATATACGGAGGTAATATAAAGGACAAATATCGATGGGAAAATCAGAATAATAGCAGTTCAGTGTCCGCACGCGACCGGTTTTATACGTTGATATTTGGTGTTTACACGGACAAGATCTAGGTCTAAAAATAAATGACGTAGTGTAAATTTTTTTTTTATATAGTTTTATCTAATTGTATAAATTGTATAATTTGAATAAAAAAAAGAGAAGGAAGATCTAATGGGGGGGGGGGTGTCGACCGCATGGTAGAGGGGGTAATGCACTTCCATTTATATAAGCCGGAACACGTCTGGCCTAATTTGTCAGTTCGAGTGCAGCGGCCGACGGGAGAAGAACCCCAAAGAAAAGGGGAAGCAGCGCCCACCAAAGATAGTATGTATATGTGAGTCGCGCAACGACGACGGCGTTTCTTTTCAGAACCACTAACCCGTGAAAGAATATTCGTTCTTCACAATATATATTTAATTGTGTTATTATTATATAAAATATATTATTATAAAACCATACCGTGTATACGTTTGCTTCCAACAATAATAAAATTTGTAGATACTCGTCAAAAACAAATAATAAAAATACAGAAATGGATAAAACAGCATTATTTTCTTCGTTGAAAAATATTCGATTTGTCAGGGAAAATAAACATACGAAATGAATGAGCATCATAAATTCGGTAGCCGGTATTATGTAGGATTATGTACACGTGCCGACATTCAGTGGGGAAAATTAAACTAAATTCAATACGGTTTGTTTGATGAAACAAATTCTAAATCGCCACACACTTGATTGCTTTTTCCCAACTCATAAGCAAATTTCCAATTGCAGCTAATATTACGTAAAATGAAATATTTGTTAAAATAGGACGATAATTATTTACAATACAGTTGGAGAGCTCATGATAAATGCTTCATGAAGTGTTTGACTCAGGTAGAAATTTGACACAATGTACAATATATCTATCTATAGGTAAGATTGGCAAAAACAAATTTGATTGAGAAACAAAGTACTATTTGAAAGTTAAGTTGGTTTAGAGTGAAAAATTAAATAAAAAACACTTTATTCCGGGGTTTTATAATATACAAAAGAATCTTGCGCGGGATAGAGACGAATACGCTGAGGGTATTACTATATGTAAGAGAGCAATCAGCAGTGTAGCGTGGGCGCTCTCTGCATCCTCGGCAGAGGCGGCTCGTGACATATTTTTATGGGTGTTCAATAAAAATAAAAACCAAAAACAAGATCTTACCATTAACTTTATTTATATAAAAAATCAATTCGCCGGTCTTTTTGGCGAGCGAAGACATCTATCACTTTCTTGTGAAAATCTGATATTGAATTAATTAAGTGTTTTTCTATGCTTATCATACATAACGCATTAAGACGGTCTTGCGCCAGTATTGCGCGTAAACGTTTTACTTTATTTAACGTCGAAAAACAGCGTTCACTTTCTACTGAGGTCATAGGAATAGTGCATACAATATTTAAAAGTTTCATGCTTTCAGCAAATACAGATTCTAATGAAAATTCCATAAAATATTGAAGTAAAGCAACGGCGCCGTCAGCATTGTGAAAATCTTCTGCTATAAATTACTAACAACTCATTTTTAGTTGGTTTTTCTAGGAAATTGTAGTGTTTACCATTTTTAAAAATCATCTTCAGGAAAACTCTTATTGTAGTCCAAATCTATCTGTTTAGAACAATTTAGAAGCCAATAAATGGTTCGTATGTATAAATCTGTCTTTAATCTGCACTCTTAAACGTCACATACTTCTTTTCTCATAACTGAATGATTTACGTCATCAGGACGACGTTTTTCTTCTTCGAAGGTGGTGGAACTGCATTACGTAACTCGTTTATGGCTCTTTCGAATTTACTGACTTCATTCATGATTTTAATCGAGTCAAGTGATCGAGACTGTAAAATTTAAACAACATTTCACAATGCGGCATAAGCGTCGCATGAAAGTTCAGCCAATACAAAAGTTTTCATTATTTGAATATGAAAGGAGCGATTGAGCTTGATTGTAGCTATCGGGATCACTGTTATGACTGTCCATTATTGCTTGCATACACTCTTTCAGAGGCTCTAAATTATCGTGTATAGCTTTCACTGTACGTGTATTATAATTCCATTTTGTCTGTGGAGGGCAGGTACTTTGTTTCCCGAGTACGGGAAACAAAATATTTATTACTGTCTTCACAATCACACAACCAAGGTGTTTTGATATATTGTTCAGATTTAAAAGCACGCGTATAAGTTTTAGTTTTCGAACGACATTTTGAGTAAGTGCAATTTCAGGCCGGTGGTCCCTTAACTTTCAGTTCGAGACGCATTTCTAGAGTTTTTCACAATGTTTAATAAAAGTCACATTGTATTGTTCCATTTTAACACAAACGTTGCGCACAAATTATTTTTAATACGTAAATTATAAGAAACTCCCGTAAAATAACCAACAAACCGACACACACGACACGACACTAATAACCGGTTTAAAATACACGTTTGTTTGTTTACATGATGGACGGCAACAACGCATTTCTCCGCGTGTCATTCGCCATCACACCGCGATCTGGCAACGTAGCGCAAGAGCGGCGCTCCAGATGAAGTTCATTTCTCATACAAAATCTTTTGTTTCACGCGTCGAACCGTGTCGATGTTTCTCTTTCGCACTCCTTGAATACAGTGCAAGAGATTGTACTAAAGTTTGCTCCATAGGAGCGCAATCGCTGGCGCTCCACTCGTTGCAACTTAACACCAAATATGTTAGAGAACTTTCAACTCAATACGCGTAGGTAGTTTCTAGTAATCTGTTATTATGAGTGCATAGGCAGGTATAGTAGAATGTATATAAGTATTATAGGTTACATAAAGAAATATATTTATTACTTAATTTTTGTGGGAGTGCACTGCACCAGCGCTCTTTAAGACGAGCCGCCTTTGATCCTCGGTCATCCATTGTGTGATCTCGCACGGCTGTAGCCGCTGAACTTTTCTGGATGATATTTTTCAGTGTAAATTGGTAATTAAAACCAATGTAATTAATTTGCTTTTGCATAAATTATTGTAGACTTCAAATTTCTCAAAATAATTGATTATAATTATTTTAATGTCAATATAAAAAATTAAAATGAAATTAAAAGCCTGCAGGACATAATTACGTTTTGGACGTATATTTTATGTTATGAAGTTGCCCCTCTCTATGTTAAAAGTGTTTAAGTTCATTTTTCTCTTTGTTAATCCTTATTCTCATGTACGCAAAAATTCATATTATTCAGACATCCGAAAATGGGTGATGACCGAAGTAAGTAAATTTTATTATGTGTTCATTCAATACCGGTCAAGTTAATAAAAAGCACGTTTTAAAACGACAGAAAAATCGTTGCCGGAATGCATATAAAATGTCACAGTAATTTTTCTCATTAATTCATCTCGACTACATTGAAACATATTTTTCATCGTTGCCATTGTTAATGACAAACATCACGAGGATTATTAACACGTCCCGACATTTCACTAATACGTTTTATATCATATGCACATGCGTACAAAATTGATTTGGCAAATACGAGACGATATATTTATGTATACGAACAATCAAAAAATATCAATAGGCAGTCATTAACGCGCCAGACGAACCGGTAATGCACAGTAACACGCTCAATTACCGACAGTCACCGCCCGTCGCGCCGTTTTACCGCTGTAAAGCGTTACGTAAGCCGGACGATCGAATAAAAGAAAAAAGAAAAGAAATAGTCAGAGCACTCAATTTGCCTCGACAACGAATATATCTACATTTGATCATTTTCGATTTTGTTAAAAACTGTAATTATTAGTAAGATTTGATAAAACAAATTAATGTGACCGATAATATGATTGTGTAAGTAGATTTACAACAATAATAATAATTAAGCAAACTGTCCAAGTGGTAATGTTTACAATAAGACTTACAGGCACGAAAGGCTGCTAACGAATGTGCGTATTAGATTGTATCCTTATCCTCATTATATTGTAAAGAACTATTACCTGCAGTTTTGTTGGAGAGATACCAAACAAATCCATCCGTCCCTTTCCTGCATCCTTCTCCTCGCGACCTAACACCGAAATGCCCGTCCGTGTCCCTTTTGAAAGGATCTTAACCCGGGTGAATGTCCTCTCGCCGCCCTTCGTTGTCGTAACTAGTCATCTTTTTAACACTGTTTAAGATGTCATTACGATCTTAGACAGGTTGTCTTGAAAAAATTAAAACTACTAAACTTTTATCATAAATAATAATCTGTCCGAAAGGTTGGTTATTGTATAATTAACTAGAAGCTTACAGAATTAACTTCAATCACTTTTACTTAGTGTCATAAAGTCGAAATTTTTTGTGCTAAAATTTCTGGAGTTTTAGTATAGAAATAACAGAATTTTTACAAGAGATCGCCTTTGTGTCCGTGTATCAGATCAGACATCTTTCCGAAAACCATTTAAAGAAATATTTGAAGTTGGTTTTAAACAGCACGCCATTAGCCGATTTTTTAAAAGCAGCCAATGGTGAACTTTAAAAAAAGCTCAATTTACAAATATTTTCTATTTTTTATTTATAAATTAATTTATAGTTCAATTTTTTATTTAAAACTTTCAACAAAGCAGTCTTAATGATTAGATCAAACTTTTGTCGACTGAAACAATTACAGATTTTTAAGTAACAATTCATTTGTGAAAGTATTTTTATTTAAATAGAAATAATTAATACTAAACTAAATACGTAAAGTACTCATACATTAAGCACGCGAATTGAATGTGCCTTTTATACAATTTCAGTTAATTACATGTCTTAAGATTACAATTACATATAATAACTTGAGACATAGATTGAATTTTTACCATTCACAATGAAAACATAATACTTATTTTATTAAAATTTTAGTGAAGTAATAAATATATTCATTTGGTTTTATTTTCTCTGGTACGTAAATATACGAGGTAATCCAACTCGGGGATTGGACGGTTATTTCATTAACTAAATTTAATTTTTCGTTTGCTTTTATTAAAAAGTTTTAAGGAGCAAACATGTAAGATTTCCAGACCAGAGTAGGTGATCACTACCGGCCATGGACACCTACAACTTCAACAAAGCCGCTGATGTGTTGTCGGCTTTTTTAAGTTTTTAAGACATTATAATGATCAAGTTGAATGACTGTATCAATAAACTAAAATTAAACGGCATCATTAAAGTAACGTTAATATACGCTGTAATGCCCGTATTCTAGATACATCATGTCTATATTTTACAATGCAATTGTTAATAGTTTTAAATCATAAACATTTTTAATGCAGTTTTTTTAAAGTGGCCGCATTAGATAAGTTTACGGCGCAAGCTGACGTGCGTATTAAATGCAGTTATAATTACAATTAGGTTTACATTTTTCGATTCCGCGTGACTCACGTAAAACAGAAGCTGTTTTTAATCCTTTATGAATATAGTGTATAACATATGGTGCAATTGCCCCAATTTCATTTTCTAATATATCAAAAGAACTCATAATTAATTAATTTAAAATACACCTTTATATATATATCAAGAAAAACTAATGTACGTCAAGTAAGAAATCAGATCCCCTGTAAGTATCATGGAGTAGCATTACGTCTTTTAATAAATATCAGTCAGGACGGTGTCGCCGGGCGCGCTGCAAATTGCATTACGTTTTTAATCGAGCGGCAAGGTGAGGAGCGCGTGAGGTTCAATTTGTGAGAGCAGTTTAATTAACGACGACACGGTCGGTCATTAATTAAGTGATCAGGCGAGCGCCCGTGCAGCTCGCCGCGTCAACCACCCTGTTACGAGCTGCTCGCGCTGCTACGCCTCGTCGCCACCCCTTGCCTAATGAACGATCATGCTTTTCCATCAAGAACCTTAAATTACTCTTAGGCGCTAACGTTCTAATGTAAAAATAAGGTTGTTAATTACACAATTTAGGCTATATTTACGATAATATCTCAAGCTCAATAATTCATCATATTTTACTGTATAATGAAAAATTTATAGCGGTATTTTGTGAAAGGGTTTTCTGTTCATAATTCAGATTAATTCCACACATTTAAATAATAATGATGTTTAAGTTATAGCATAAGAAAATCTATTTGAAATCATAATTATAACTAATTTTTGCTCGCGGATCGGCCCGCGAAGATTTTGGGAGATATTTTGATCTATATTAAGATCTCCATCCTAAATCCGATTCTAATCACTCATAATCACAATCCTAATCCTATTACCGATTCTAATCCTTTTCCCATTTCATTTCGGTCTCTACATTCTACCTCTGTTTTCTAAACGCTTTCTTTACCCTTTTCTGTAGGGGGTAAAGAAGGCCTTTACGCATTCTCGCTTGGGGTGCTTATAATAAGAGCACGACAATGCTTTAACTGGATCACCACGTTTTCCTTAATAGGTCCGACATAATCAGGAATACCGATGTCACCTTTAGACTGGGGCATCTCAATATCAACTCTTGCCCCTAAACCGCATCCTATATCGAATGACTTGAATCGTCAGCGATTCTGTAATATCAATTCGCTGGATGCCTCAGTTTTGCGAGGAGATGAGCATCAACATATAATGTTTTGAATGTACCACTGCAAGTGCAATAAAAACTTATTCAACCTTATTCCTATTGCTCATTTCCGCCATCGTTCCAGTTACCGGAAACACCATCATCACAATTTCGATGGCTGACGTTTTACCACCGTAAGTTCATGCGTAATTTTTTGCCACTGACGACAAACCTTTGTAATAATTTATCATTAGTGGCATTTCAATTCAACTACAACAAAGGGAGTGTTCAAAGAAAGAACCTTTCTAAAAGACTGAAAATATACTACATATATAACACGCCTTGGTGTTGTGGGTGTCCTTGGGAGGCGATGATTACTACTATCCGTTGGTGTCAGTCAACATTTGTTCCATTTGATACTTTAAAATGCTATACAAAATATAACCAAGTTTTTCTACATTTTTTCACTCCAAAAATTTGTTTTTATCTTAGTATGTCTATAAAATTTAAGATTATTCAGACATCCACAGGTGGACGAAAATTTATAATAATTAAAATATTGCACTACATTTAGTTTATATAAAAACAGCGTGTTAAAAATTTTACGGTATTTACTAATAAAGTTGTATTTATGTATTTGACAAAACAAAAACGAATTTCTGTACTTATATTAATCTACTATTAAAATGATATGAATTGATAAGCAACATTTATATAGATGTATAAGCATATATTTAGGACTGGTAAGAATTTTTTTTACATGCATGCACTATAATCAAATCGCAAATCTTACAACGTGAATTTTTCTGTACAATTTTTAATCTTAATACAAGTAGCACGCACATGCATTCGACCTGTCAAAATAATTAATATTTAGATATAGAATTATGAAAAATTCATTATATTAAATTGGGGAAAAAGTTTTTTCATGTTCGATTTTTTTACAATTCTCATTTAAAAATACACACAAACACAAATTTTAATTTCTCTAGACCCTCGCTCCGTAATTGGTATATGATAATATGACGGAGCCCAGTCGGGATCGAAATGCAAAAGATGAAGAAATTATTTGCCTTCGGTTTCGTTCAAATCCAATTAATAGCAAATTCAGAATTGAAAGCTGGACGGGGAACAGAATCAAGAACAAGAACAGGATCACAATTGAAAGCGGGACTAAAATTGAGAACTGGACTGGGGTTGAAAACGAGCGTGGGGTTAGAATCAAAATCAAAAGTGTGACTGGGATAGGAATCGAAAGCCAAAACGAGTTTGAGATTGATATCGATCGATACAAGAGATGAAAAAATTCATTCTATATTCAGGCTGATGGAGTTGCAGACATTAACTGTATGGGCAAGTCACCCACAAGAAAATGCAAATCAAAGTCTGCCGGGCCAGCCAGTTATAATATATGTATGCCATTTTGTTCAACAACTTGTTTCCATTTTGTAGGTAATGACATAATACCATTGCTATAGAAATTTTGGGACTTGCAATCAAATCTGCGAAGTTCTCTCATGATGTTAACCTAACACTACCTAAAGAATTCTGAAGAGACCGAAACAGTTGAAAATTTGAGGATGCAAGGTTAGGGCTATATGGTGGATGCATTAATACTTCCCAATCAAACTCTCTCAATATTTGCTGAGTCGCTAAGTATGTGTGTGGTCTGGCGTTATCATTTTGAAAAACTACACCCTTTCTATTGATCTTTAGCTGTTGGCAGTAGAAATCCGAATTGATGGTTTTGCCCGGCGTTAAATGCTCATGATAAATGATGCCCTTCCAATCCCACCATACATATGAAATCAACTTATTGGGAGTTAATCCGGGTTTCGCCATAGTCTTTAGAGCTTATTTGCCGCTTGTTGTATGTAATCTATTTTACATCAACAGAGATCAATCTTTTCAAAAACGGTTCGGTTTCATTACGTTTCTATAGAGAATCGCAAATGAGTACACCGTTCATTAGATTATTTTCAGAGTTCGTGTGGGACTCAAGTATTGATCTTTTTTGGATATCCAGCTTCTTTTCAGATGAGTCAAAACTGTTTTGTGGTCATTCCCAGCTCTTCAGCTATGTTGTGAGAAATAATACGCAGGCTTTTCTCTAATTTTTCCGCATCGATTTTATCCGTAACAAGTCGACCAGAGTGAGGTTCCTTTGACGTCAAAATTACCGGCCTGAAAACGCTTGAACCAGTTTTGTGCTACTCTCATCAACACTGCATTTGGTTCACAATCTTCACAAATTTTTTCGCGCCTTCTGTCGCATTTTTTCCATTTTGTAATAAAAATGTATCTAATTTTTCTATGTTAGATTCACTTATTTGGGTGGAAAAACAATAGAGAAATAGCGGAACATCATTTTTACTTTTTATTTTTCTTTTTTTTCTAATGTCATCTATTTAATGATATCATAACTAATCAGATACAAACAGCACAACCAAAGAGATTTTACTGCAACTTTTTAATTATCATATTAAAATACCTAAAAACTTTTTTCCCGACCTAATATATTTAATAATGAATCGTAACATAAAACTTCGTCCACAATCCAAATGTACGAGGCCAATGAGAGCACATAGGATGCTCGATGGAGATACCGACGCTCGAGTTCAATTTGCGGGAGAGCGGGCCGGTTTTAGCGCGACTTAACATTATTACGCACACGTCGCGAGGGGATAATCCGTCGTTTCATAAGGCTTATGCTAAAACTATGAGCTCGTCGGAGTCGTGTAATGTCTCAGAACAGCGGGAAGTCGCAACGCGGTGGCATTCTCGCAGCGGGGACCACGTTAAGCTTTGAATAAATCGTCTGTTCAACTAATTCCTGTTAAAGCATTTCAAATTTAAATACGAAATGAAATTGTTCTCACATTACAAAAAATACATTCAATAATTGAACTGCACGAATGTATTTACAAAAAATGGCCGTTCGGCAGCCGAAATGGAAGAAGATTTCATTTTATTTTCATATGTAATTCATATGAAATATGTAATTTTCCAATTTTCAATATTTTAAAATGCTGTAATTTCTAAACTAGTTGACCGATTTGACCCATATTTGAACTCTACCTTTCTAATCGTCTATAGAATATGTATGTTTCGTTAAGATCTCTAAAGAATTGTAGACCCTATCGTGCTGACAAGCCCTGCATTATATCGTGTGTATATATAAACTTTTGAACCATATGTTTTTCTGACTCAGCTCGTCAGTTACGTCGGAAAACATCAAAATTTTTCAAAAGCTGCGCCATGAAGACAACTACAATATGTAGTTAGATTTTTTTGAAATCTACTACACTGAAAATTAAACTTTGGTTAAAGTAATATAATAAGCAATTTTCTAAGGTTAATATAGTAACCTACGAAAAGTACGATGTTATTTTTATTAAATAAATATCGTCGAAGTAACTAAATTTATTAATGTAAATTTAATCCATCTTATAATGAATTTAAATAGTTCATATTATATTAATTTGACTTAAAATTTTAATCAAACTTACAATAATTGTAAGTAAAAACTGTAGAAGGATTCTTTTTATTTAACAAGTACAATAAAATCTTTACTAGGAATGTCTGTACTTTTAACTATTTAAGTAGTTTTAACGAAACTAATTTTGTACTTGTAACAAAACTGTGTTCGTGTAGTTTACCAAATTACTTTTGTTAAAATACAAAAGTTAGTTTAATATTAGCTCCGATATGCAAAAACTTACCGATATTAGACTTATCGTTGTCAACATAAGCTTTGCATAATCCTACTTTTCCTAAGAGTAATATTTAAATTTGTATGAAACAAAGTAAAGCAATTTTCATCAAAATTAATTGACACTATAAGAATTTTTTTGTTAATATTATGACGTACCAACGTTATTTTAACGAAAAAAATATTTGTTGCTATTTTAATATTTATCACACTTACATTTCATAAAATACTCTTGAGAAAGTAATTTTCAAATTAGAATGGCTTAACCGATTTATATTGACATTAAAAAATAATATGAAAGTAATTTTGAACACCATAATTACGTTTTTCACTATATTTTTACGTTAAACTGTTATTTATTTCCCAAACGTTTTTTGTATTTTGTCATAATTATAATATTATATGCGCATATTTTACAGTGTCTTAATTTAAAACAATATGTTTTTAGTTTATTTGAACGTAATTTATGATCACTTTTATGAAAAAAAAATTTTGGTAAAATCAACGTAATAAAAGCTTAATGTTTTGACATGTCTTTTAGTCACATAAGATGATAGGCCTGTGAACGTATTGCGCTGAGGTCGTTATGTGTTACACTATGCAGCCATCAAAAAAATCACCGAAAAATCTCCAAGTGGTGATTCGTATACACATAATAAACAACAGAAAACAAATTTATATTTAGATATCATGTCCCAAGACATAAATAACGCGGACTAAAATCATTAAAACAACAATAATAGCATTTGAATTTTTAAGGTATATTAATTAATTCAAGAGAATAGGATTTTTAATTTTAAAAAATTCATAACAATTAATGGGTTGGAGATACGATGATGGGTGTGAGGAATTTTTTCATTTGAAACATAAAAAAATTTAATTGACTGCAATAAATGCATTTTTTCTAGGCTATATAGTTTTTTGTTGTTTAAAAAATAACGTCAAAAGATATCAAGTATCATTTTACACTTTTATAATCAGAAAGACCTTCCGGATGTTTATAAAAAAATTACGAATTACAATTTTGCAAACGAATGCGCCACTATGCTCTGGTCTGTATAAACAATTGACAATTAGATGAAGCAAATTGTATTCTACAGCCAAAGAGTTCCATTTTCGAATTTAGTAATTACTTTTTAAATATTGTTTATGTAAGTACTCAGTTCCAGAAATTTATAGGGCCGCCCCACCTGTAATAAAAGATAGGCGGCTTGACATTTATTTGAGAATATGGAAACCTTTAATCCTTTTAATATTTTGGAATGGTATTTAAGCGATTGATAATATTATTTCACAATACGTGTCCTTGATATTGTAATTTTTCCAAAATTTATTTTATAATACCATTTAGTAATATGTAGCTAACTATGTTTCTAGATAAGTAAAATGGGTTGGGATCGAAACCGAAATCATAATGAAACTATTTTAGGTTGTTATCGCATCAGGTGTTTATTAATGCTTTACACACACGGTCTACCTTTGCCAATTAGAGAACAGAGAACTTCAAACAAGCCGGTAGCATGTTGTCACGGATTACGCCCACCGCTCTCAACTGTCGTTTCGAATCCAATTAGCAAAGAGATTAAATACTATAGATGCAATGAGAAACAAACAAAAAGACATTAACGCAGTTTATTATTATCAAATATAACATTTCTTTTTTCAATTCTTTTCTTCGATACTTAAGAAAGTTAAAAATTCACGTTTATTATGTAATTAATAGTAAAAAATTAAAAGTATTTCATATTTTAATGTTAATTAAATAATCACATTTTCTTTCACATTTAATAAATAGTAACAAAGGACTTAATGATGATATCTAATTTCAATTCCATATTAATTGAAATCACAGAAAAAGGTTGTTACATACGACTACACAGATAGACACTCATTTTAACCTTTTAGGTAGGAAACCCTAATAAATCCACGAAGTAGCAGGGCAAAAGCTAGCAATGATAAATGAAAATTTACTTGAAAACATGCTCGTTTAGAATCAAGAACATTTGTAATATGATTACGCCCCTTTGAAACCATTAGCGTAAGCCGGCACACCGAAAACTTCAATTAAAACGGAGTGAATTAATTAACTTACCACAAACTGCAAACAAAGCTGGTTAGTAATATTATTTACGCACCGCAAAACCGATTTTCGACCGTATTTGGTAAGTTATTTATGCGAAGTAATTACGGAAGGAAACTAACCCGGCGATTCGGTTTACTGTTCAATTAGCGATCGTGTCGTGTTCGAACGCAAATGAATGTGCTGGCTAACAGAGTTCGCGAAACTTGGGCCGGACAAACTGTTCTTAATTTAATATTCATGGTCAATAAACGCACAATGGTAAATAATGATTTGAATGGAAATCATTTCGTTGTTTGCACCTAACACTCGTTAAATGAGGTCGTTATCAACATTCGCTAGTTTTAATTCCCATCGGCACACATAAATCCGTGTCCGGCATACTGATTGTATGAGATCGTCGTGGCTATTACTAATGGTTATTTTGTACTCGGCCCAGGCCGAATTTACGACCGTGTCAAGCTTCTTCATTGGACCATTCTTAATCTATGTAAATCTGTAGGTGTATTTTGTTTTGTTAAATTTTGAGATATTCATTATGGGATTCATTGACAAAAATTTTGTCAATCTGTATAACCTTTTCTAATTTAAAAACGGTTTGACTGATCTTGATTTAAATTAGTATACAATTATTGACTGTGCAAAAAATTTTAATTATTTTTTTTTATTTTTTTCACTCGCTATTATTAGTTGTTTTATATTTGAATGTTGTGTATTCCACACAGATTGATAAGATAAATGAAAAAAAAAACCATAAATTATATTTAAGTTTTACCATTTATTACTTGGAAAGATAAATAACTTTAATATTAGACTTCGAGGTGTTATTAATTAAATTTATGAAAAAAAAAAACACTAAAAAAAAAAGAGTTTCATATATTTGGTTTCACAATAAAAATTCGTAGTTTTCAACACTCGAGAATGACAAGATTAATGTAGCGCCATTTTAGTGTGAGTACTCGTTACCGCTTTGTGCAAGTGACAGCACATACGTGGAAGGGTATTATGTGCATTATTTATGTTACAAATGTCGAATTTACGTCGAGGAAAGCTAAATTATTAAAATATTGTTAAAATCAAAAAATATCTTCCTGTCAGATTAACCAAAACAAGAGCCTGTAATTTTGGAACTGCCAACAAAAACATTACCTAGGGGAATTTTCATAATGACAAAGATAGTTATATCTTTTACCTTTGCCAATTAGAGAACAGAGAACTTCAAACAAGCCGGTAGCATGTTGTCACGGATTACGCCCACCGCTCTCAACTGTCGTTTCGAATCCAATTAGCAAAGAGATTAAATACTATAGATGCAATGAGAAACAAACAAAAAGACATTAACGCAGTTTATTATTATCAAATATAACATTTCTTTTTTCAATTCTTTTCTTCGATACTTAAGAAAGTTAAAAATTCACGTTTATTATGTAATTAATAGTAACAAATAAAAAGTATTTCATATTTTAATGTTAATTAAATAATCACATTGAATTGAATTCTCATAATGATTGAATTTTCATAATGACAAAGATATAACTGCTCGAGCCAAAAGGTCAGATAAATTAAGTGATGAAATAATAAAAAAGTGAAGATGTTTTTTGAACACGACGACAATATTAGTCAGATCCCGAATTGCAAAGATGTAATGAGCATAATGAACAACCCAGTGAGAAAGGCAATGATTTTAAAAAGACATCTAGTTACGAATTCTCATTATTACTTTCTATTATTGATTGTATTGCACCAAACTTGGCATTTATCTTTAATATGTGTGTGGACGAGGGCGTGTTTCCCGATCTGATGAAGCAAAGTAAAATCATCCCTGTATTTAAAGGTGGTAGTAAATTAAAACCCACCAATTTTAGGTCTATTTTTAGGTCTATATCAGTACTACCGACATTCAGTAAAATCTTGAAAAATTGATTTTAAATCAATTGTTATCACATTTTTATAATAACAATTTAAAGTCCAGAAAACACTTCGGTTTCACACGGGTTCGTTTGACAATCAATGCTGGCGTTGAACTAGTTCAACAAATTTTTGGAGCCTAAGATTCGCGAGACGTGATGGGAGTATTTTGTGACCTCTCCAAGGTATTTGATTGTGTAAATCACGAAATTCTGATCGGGTACATCATTATGGAATTACGGGTCTGACAATCGACCTCCTGGAATCATATTTGAGTAACAGGATTCAGAAGGTCGATATGAATGGGATAAGATCAATAGGATTTGTGGCGCTAATGGGGGTACTACAAGGATCAGTTCTTGGGCCGTTTTTGGTTTTAGTTTATATTAACGACTTGCCCAGTATTGTTGGGGATATTCATGAGATAGTACTGTTCGCAGATGATACTTCATTGTTATTTAAAGTCAAAAGACAACAAATCATCTATAGCGATGTGAATATTGTTATCTCTAAAGTAGAAAACTGGTTTACTGTGAATAACCTCCTTTTCTATACTAAAAAAACAAAATGTGTAAAATTTTCACTTCCGAATTTAAAACATGGATGTGGCACTATTTTATTACGTACTGAGAAATTAGAATTTGTTAATGCTATCGTATTCTTGAGAGTCACTCAAGATGCTTTAATGGGATCTACACATCAGTATGTTGGCGAAAAGAATTAGTTCTGCTGCATATGTAGTTAAAAAGATTAAGAAGTTTGTCAGATATCCAAGCTGCTACATTAGTCTATTTTGGCTGTTTTTATATCTTGATGACATAACGCATCTTGCTGTGGGGCCATGCAGCAGATATTGACAGAATTTTCGTGCTGCAAAAGTAGGGAATTCGGGCTATTTATAGGCTGGGACCCAAAGTATCTCTTAGTGTTATGTGACTGTGGAAAAGTGAATGTGATTGTGGGAAATTTCCTGAGGATGTGCATTGCTGGCATGAAACATACGTACAATTAACAATTTAACAGTTAGCGGAATTAGATAATTATAAAAATAAATAACACTTGCTTAGGTGTTCGATATCTGTCAATCCTCTGGGATCAATATTCAATCATTTGGATAGAGATTCGTAGTGGAGAGGCAGATTCGAGGGTCAGTGGTGGGTTGCATGCTGCAGTTAATGCATGTTGCAGGCAAGCGTCTACTATGGATTTCCGCGAATTAACACCTCACACAATACAATATAAAAGTTGGTGCAAGTGACGAAATTAAATGGAAGCAATGAGCAAAACTTTTTTTACTAATGCTAATTTTTCTACATTTGTCACATTTCTAGAAACATATAGATAACGTCGAACAATTCTTACAAAAACAATCGATGAGTACGAAACTTGCGTTCGTTGATTGTATTCAGAAATCTTAAGCTGGAATAACAAAATTTGAAATCTACTTAAAAATCGATTCTTAGCAAACTTAGTATAAAGTAAGTCAAAGAACCGGGGACTTGTTTATAGATATATAAATAATAAAACTACTATCAACATTGACAACAAATGGGCAATTATTAAACAATATGATGGAACTTTTAATTGTGTGCATGTATGTGTGTGCGTGTAATGTATTCGTAAGATATCTCAGAACTATTCCTGGTAATCTTTTTAAATTTTGCATCAACCTGAATAAACCAATAATGATTTATAAAACCAACATGATAAACAATTTAGTAACGTTCTTATGAACTAGAAGCTCTGAAACGTAATAGAAACGTAATTTCAGAGTATTAAACAATTATGTAAGCGATCATCTAAGTAATAGGCACTTGCTCATCGACACGTACGCCCGCCACCTTCACGTAATTATCGTTGTAACGTGAGAAATGATTTTGTTAATTGAATTTTATTAAAACATCGTCGATTTTATCTGAAACCTTTGAAGATAGACGACTAGTGGTCTTTTAAATAACGTAATTGAATACTTTTATTACCACGTTTAAGAAACCCGAGGCATAAATTAATACAAGTTACGTAATTTTATATAATATAAACACAAATTTCAAGATTCTTTTGTAACTCCGTTATTAAAAGTGTCCAAATAATTAGTAGAGTAATAAGATCTCAATAATTAACAGCGAAAAACTTTCTTAAGTTTGCTTAGATGCGAGTATTGTCAAGTATTTACGTGCTAGACTAATTTCATTCAAAAGAAGAAAAACAAAAAAAATATTTTTAATTTTTTCTATTTATTTATTATTTGTATATTTCTTATTATTATTTATTACTTATATTGTGTATATTTTTTATAGCTTGGATGACCAACTGATAAAGGTCGTTTCAACTAAAATAGTTATCTTTAAACTGACAACCATAAAAACTGTATTCATGCTTTTGATAAAAAAATAAAAACTATTTGAATCTATCACCTTAGGTCAAACCTTTTAAGCTTGGGTTGGAAGACAGACTTCTAAAGAAATTGAAATATAATATATTGTTTTATGGTTATGATACGATGTATCGAAATCAGGTGTAGCTTATCTGTTACCTAATCACTTGTTCCGACTGTACACCACTCTGCATCGAGTTCAATTAAATCTTTTTTGGATTATAAAAGGACAAAGAGAAAGACAGACAATAGCATATTATTTGCACAATCACATGTTCTGACGATATAGTAATTTTCATCAAGATTGGTCTAACCTTGTTTTACCTAGTTATAAAAAGACCTATAGACAGACACACACATTTTGGATTTTGGGAAAAAAATGGGATCAATCTGGAGGTACATCTTTCTAAACAAAAAAAATGCAAATCCGTTAATATATGATGGAGTTCTAAGGTAACAAATAAAAAAAATACTGCCGAATTGAGAACCTGCCTTTTTTTTTTGAAGTTGGTTAAAAATATTTTTGAACACGAAAAAATAAGTTAAACAAAAAGATTATTGGAAGTTCCGGGGCTCTGAGGCTGCAGATAAACATACATATATACTTAAACACTATAGTAATTATTGAAACTCTGCGAGCGAATGTCATAAAAAACATGACATTGAATAAGAAACGACGGGACGCCTAACTGATATAAAAGTCACTATTGCAAGTAGGACTGTAATTAGAATCGAGAACAAGACCGGGATCGGAACAGGCAGTGGAGTCGGAATTAAAATCAAAAACAGAATTGGAATTACGATTACGATTAAAAGCGATATTGCTTATTATAAAAGACGAAGGAATTCATTTATGCCCACAAGGGCGATGCTGAGGGCGAAAGATATTATATTTATGTCTATATTATCTGACATTATGATGCCGTTAATTCCGAAGCGAGCAATACAAATTATTTTCGCAGTACTAAACATTTTTCATGCCACGAAGCACTCGTATCACTGCAATGAAAATAGAAACCGGCTTAGAGAAGGCGTAATAAATCAAAGACGCGGACGCTCGACGCCGCCGCCGCGTCCAGCGCGTTGCCGTCTTCTGCCGACTTGAGTCAATATTTATTCGTTTGACGTGTGTGCTTAGCGATAATGGTGTAATGCGCTGTGAATGTTTGCATCGTGTCACCGCTAATACAAACTAATTATTTTTTTGCAAATTCTCATGTTTGCTGATCATGCTTTTAGACTTTACAGCAGCGACAATTATTAAAAGGTTAATTTCACTTTAACCGGTAATGCATAGCTTGACTGAAAGACAATGTTTCTGGAATTGTCGAGAACACTGTTCTAACAAGAATATAGACCGTGCTCTTGCTTCGGCGGTTCTGTTCATTCGAGGAACGGAAAGCATCGGGAAACAGCTTTCGCGGCCATCGTCAGGCGACAGCCGGCATACAAACGAGATCGAACGCTCGTCGTGTAGGCTAATGAGCAGTGGTTAGGCAAACGTTTACAACAATGGCACTTTCCAAACAATAATGAAAGTAAGCCGAGTGTCGAACGGCGGCCGAGTGGCGGCTCGAATTTCGATACCGGTCCGTACTAGCCGCATGCCCGTCGACTTCGCCGCGGCGTACATTGAAGAGAATACGCGCTATTGTTGTCTGATGCACATAGTAAATACGGCATACAATAATCAAATACGAATTATGCCCAACTTTCAGTCTAGAGTCCAGCATAAGGGAAATAATGTATGTATACTCGCATCCGTTAATACAATAAGATGACGTTTAAAAGAACGATTATGATATGTATAAGTACTGAAACTATGCAATGGTCGCCATAGAAACTATTTGCTATTAAATTTAATTTAATTGACTGTCATTACATAAAATAAATACAGACTACGACTATATAAAAAAGTAATTTAAAATTTGGATCTCATTCTATAACAGATGAGAATATATTTTTCTAGGTTATTTGTATTCTTTATTTTGCGACTGCTTGTGACTCTTTTGTGTATGCTAGTAATGCTTATTCGGTAAACGGCTACGAAAATATGTAATAAAAAAACTTAGGTACTCTAGTGCCTATAAAACCTTTTCAGTTGCGAACATCCTAAAGCGTTGCTCTATTAACCGTGTAAAACGAATTAATCACGGTCGTGACTAGGCTAATGCAAAATGTGAAGGAGCAGTTTAAATCACTTAATACTCTTAAAATATCGCATCTATGACTACACATTTTAATCGACTATTACATTTCGAAACTTTGTTTGAAGATATATAGCGTAATAAAATAGATCTTCAAATTTGGCATTTCAAATGTCATATGACTTACAGAAAACAGCCAAATTCTTTGATAAACATAAAAAAGGATTATAAAAATTTGAATTTACTTAATTACTATTTTTATTTAAATTGTTTTATACATTGAATTAAAACGTTCATAAAGGAAGTTTACTGTACTGTAGTAATTTTATGTAAAATTTATGAGAATAAAAATTTTATAAAACGTCATTCCGAAAATGAAGCTTGATTAATAAAAAAAATGCTTACTAATTTTCTCTATGATGAAATATTGTATAAAATTTGTGTTTGAAATATATATGTCTATAACTTTTCACCATCAGATTTAAATATAGATTCATTTATATAAATATATTAATAGAAAGAAAAAAAATGATAATATTCAGAGAATTGATGATAATAATGTTGAAAATACAATAGATTAAATTTTATAAAATTCACTAGTATTTATAAATTTGTTTTTATTATTATTTTTCATGTAAAATAGCATTTGTATGATAATTTTATTACTATATTAATACGTTGATAAAAATAATTTCCAATAAAAAATACATCTTAAAAAAAAAATAGTATGTGGAGTCCCTGCGCGCGGAAGAAGTGAAACTTCGTAATGTGGAAATGAAAATAGGAAGGGGTAGAAATTGATTTTTCGTGAACTCATATTGTTTCTTTAAGACAAACTTTATTAACATTGCTTACAATTCACAATTGATCGCATCTTTTAATTATCATTTTCGAGTGGAGAAATATCCAAATCTATAACATTTACAATGGGATTATGATAACTAAAGTAAGATACAGAATGTTTGAATAACCACACGCATGTGCTTGGGATCTACCGACTTACTCTCTTTCTCTCTCCTACTTTCTAGCTTTGTGTATCTTTCTTTCTCCCTCTTGCGTTGGAATATTGGACGCTTCTCGTTGCTAACGCTCGCGCTGGCCTGTAACAGGTATATATGCGCATCCGTTCGAGTGTCACGCATTCACTCTCGCTCTGTCTCTTTCTATTCGCCCTCCTCAGGAACGATGAACGTTTAACGCAACTTTGTTGGAAGTCGCATTAGAGGTTTCACTTTAAAAATATCTCTTAACAACCTAAAAATAAAGAAATTTTTACTTCTGACGTGCAATCTTACGACTAACAATGTTTTTTTTTTCTTTAGGCGCGACTTAGTGTAACTGAATTTTTTTGGAGGAAAGTAACGTTCAGTAAGATCTGTATTACGTTTACGCAATTTCCGCATTTATAATCTGAACTTCGAACTTGTCGCCAAATCGTAAATTCTTCAAGTAAGTGGCGCCAAACCGTAAATTCTTCAAGTAAGTGACCAGTTTCTTAAAACTCTTAAAACGGCGACTTCATGTATTATTCCCTAATAGATGTCTTAATAACTTTTGTTTAATAACTAGCTGTAACAGCTGTTTTGCCTGGGTAAATATAGAAGGAATTCCTTAATTAGTAATATATAGTGACATCTGTTTTCATCTGATTTATTAATAATAATTGTTTATGTTTGTCTTTTTCCTTACGCATTAATTAACGATAAATGAAAGTGTAAATGTACGCTTGTACGTAAAATATTGAAAGATTCACCATGTCCTTTTAAGACTATAGACCTTTTATAGGTTTTCCCTTTTTATAAGTAGAGATTTATTTTCTGTACTTTTTATAAAATTATAGAATCAGTTACTCAAGAGATAAATAAAACAATTGTAAATCTATGTTTGTACATACAATATTACGAGGTTTACATGTTATTAAGACAATACATTCCTTGTAGGTTTTCCTGATCTATAAGCAAATTGTTTCTTGATTTTTTTTTTTGTCAAAAGTTTAGACTCAGTAGTTTCAGAGGTAAGAGAGGAATGATCAATTTCCGTATATATATATTGTATTTATATGAGATTCTCACAGCAAGTCCTTTCATTTAGTACGCGTGGTAAATTTTGCAACACAGTTTTTTTTTTCTGATTTGCCCCCCAAAGAAACCCCCTAATTCAAAATTGATTTACATATCTTACACGCCCGTATTTAGACAGTAATCCGTACGTGTAGTAAACTTTTCGACCAATTCGTTCCAGTAAATTTGAAGCAAATTTGTAATGACAAACGGACAGACATACATAAATAATCCTACAATTGTTCCATTTTTTTTTAAATTGGGACGTACTGAACCCTAAAACCAAGTGCGAATAAAGAAATAACAATGAAACGCAGATTACATTCATTATATTTGCCATTCGAAAAATAAAAAAAAAGCTATTCCAAAAAAAATACTGTGTGTGAGATTCACACACGATAGGAGTGAAACTTCAGTAAATCGACAAAATAATCAGATGAATATATATAACACGGGTCAAAATGAAAGTATTTTGATTAATTTTAAAAGATATTTTATATTTTATTTAACATATGTCATTTAATTTTATTTTCATTTGTTTTGCGTCGATATTGACGACACATTTCGGCATCTAATAAAATTTATTATTTAGCGCAAGATATAAAAATACTCACAAACACTCTTAATTAAATAACACACTACGATAACTTCTTACTAAAAGCTGTAATACGTAGCCGCATCTTTTCACATATACTACTAAACACACTTAAATAATAAATACAATAAAGTATTAATACATCATATTCTACCAACCATTTGCTCTCTCGCTCTGGCTCACTAATTACAGGCGACTATGCTTAGAAGACAGGAGTGGGGATGTTACGAAGCATGGCACAAAGAGGAAATAGTATGTATATTTTTGTCTCATTCTTTCCCGGCTTCATCCTACACATTTTTGTATTTGTGTCTCTTACCTGTCATTTTTTCCGTTGCATCCAGTTTGAAATCACAACGATTATATAGAAGTTTCACTTCAGTAATTTACCTTTTAATTTTGCTAGAATAGATATAGAAATATGATTTTTTGTGAAAATTTATAAACAAATTAAGCCCATTCTTATAACACTGGATTAATAATATTCAAAGATTGTAAATATTCATATTTTTTTATACATTTTTTAAAAGAAATTTGAAATTATAATTCGAAAACTGACTACAGTCATAAAAATATATATATTTTATTAATATACACGAGTATATTGCAATTAATTTAATGATTTCATATTTATCTACAACAAAACTCTGTTTAGTTTAAACAATTTCTGATAAAATAATACCTTTTTTTTTTATTTGCTAGTGTTATATAAAATTAAGAGTATTAATTGCGTACTCTCTAAGCATCGTACAAGTTAATCTCGAAAGATGAAATACGAAACATAATTACATGATCAGACAAGCTTACCTGTAAGTTCCCATTTGATGATAATTGTGAGGGCATCATCTGAGTGATTATAACATCCACCCACTTTCACAAATGTTTCTACTTATTTGTAAGTTCCGGTTTGATGATAATTGTGAGGACATCATCTGAGAGATTATACATCCACCCACTTTCACAAATGTTTCTACTTACTTGTAAGTTCCGGTTTGATGATAATTGTGAGAGCATCATCTGAGAGATTATACATCCACCCACTTTCACAAATGTTTCTACTTACTTGTAAGTTCCGGTTTGATGATAATTGTGAGGGCATCATCTGAGAGATTATACATCCACCCACTTTCACAAATGTTTCTACTTATTTGTAAGTTCCGGTTTGATGATAATTGTGAGGGCATCATCTGAGAGATTATACATCCACCCACTTTCACAAATGTTTCTACTTATTTGTAAGTTCCGGTTTGATGATAATTGTGAGGGCATCATCTGAGAGATTATACATCCACCCACTTTCACAAATTTTTCTATACCTTAACAAAACTACATGAATTTATGAAAACTCTAAAATAATAAGATTATAGTGAATAAACAGCAGTCTCGCCGTAAGACTATATAATGCTGTTTTATTTTAAATGCCTACATACTATCAATGTGTAGCAACGGTGTACGAATACAGTTACTATTACAAGTTAATCTCTGAGACGATGTCGTATCACATAATTATCATCGAACTACTCTAACACTTAAGCTTGTTGATTACATAATTATTAATGGCGTTTGAAGTCTCGTTGTTGCTTTGCAATATCGAAAGTAAGCTACGTTACATTTTCTTTCTTTATACTATATATACAATATGTTGAGTTTAGTTAAATTGAGGTTCCTCAGTACTACGTATTTACCAAATTTCTTAGTTCATTGTTAACAATTATTAATTATAAGAAGTAAAAATACTTATAGGTATTGTCGTAACCCTTTTAATGTAAAGAAAATATATAACTTTTGAAAAAGATGTTCTAAAATTATATCAATTTAAACCGTGCTTGTCGATGATGTTGATAGTATTTATAAAATGAAAATATCACTTTAAAACACAGCAATTTTGTGATGGCAAAAAAAGTCTTTAGAAACCTGCAATTGTCCATTACAGAGGCAATGAAATTATTTTTTTAAATTTTCAATGTCTACTCAAATTTACCAGAATTTTAACATATTACCAATCAAATATAAGACATGTTAAAATATTTTTTTATTACTAGTACATATTATATATTTATTACTAACACACAACAACTAACAAATTCTTATGCTTCAGACTTTTACATTTGAATGAGACACTTGTGTAAATTAAACTTTGCCTCGCTCACTCGGATGTTTTGGCAAAGACATGAAGCTGATTTATGCTTGACCTACCTCATTTATAACTGCATACAAAACTGTTATTAGTTAATTATTTCACCGATTTTTAGTGTATGAAGAAATTAAATTTCTATCTAATTATACAAGAAATATTAAAAAAAATAAAAAGTGGTGGACACTGGGAAATCTTGAAGATGTATATACGCAGAGTAAATCAAATCAGTTTGACTACACCATCCAAATCAATCACTGAAGCGATACAGGGCATAAAGAGTGATGACAGAAAGACAAAAGAGGAACAAAGAAGATATACACCTATCTTCATTGACCTTGAAAAGCCTTGACAGGGTACCACGGAGACCGAGTTGAGCTTTTAGAGCACAATGTTATCAGAAATTTATATGTAACTGATCCACGATATGTACAACAAAGTTTGTACAAGAGCCAAAAGCCCCAAGTATAAATGATAAATTTAAGGTGAAAATAATAAGTACATCAGGGCTTAGCACTCAACCTATTAATCTGGTCATACACCACATCACGAAAGACGACACGTCCAATTTCCATTGCTCTAGAACCTTCTATATGCAGATGACATAGCTCTAATGGCTAACTTAGCAAGTGAGGTACTACAGTTAAGAATTGCACTAATGTGCGGGGTTACATGTTGGCCATTAAATAAGACGCATTTGCAAAAACTCCATACAATCGAAAGGACGATGTCGGTATTGCAAGAAAGTGTGACACAGAAAATAAAGCAGAAATACAACAGGAAGTTGCCCCATATATCAGAGAAATTCACCTAAAGTCGACTTCGATGTTATGGTCACATCATGCGGAGACGAAAAACATCTATCAGAAAAGCTCTGTGACTACCTAAATGAAAGGAAGTGTGCGCCCACCTGCTACTTGATGGACCACTATGACGAAGCTATTAAAAGCCGAAAATCTACCCAACCCGACAACCCAGGACCGATCATCCAGGCCCTAACTAATTAGCAGAGCCGATCCCATATGAAGTGGGAATGTGCTAGGAAGAAGAGAAGAGACACAGAAAAAATGTAAACTACGTGAACTTAAAATGATAAACATATAATAATGACATTCCAGATTATATAATGTCAGGAAAAAGTTATTTCGTATTTTATAAATGAAACTTGCAGTAAATTCTCTTTGGTTGTGTTGTTTGTATCAGGATAGTTATGATATAATTAAATAGACGACATGTAAAAAAATGAAAAATTCAAAGTAAAAACGTCGTTTCGCCATTTTTATATTGTTTTTCTGTTCACCAAATTAAGTGAATCTTATATAGATAATCGATTTATTTTTTTCACAAAATAGTAAAAGCGACAGAAGACGCGAAAAACATTTGTGACGATTATGAACCAAATGCAGTGTGGGTAAGAGTATTACAAAACTGGTTCAAGCGTTTTCAGTTCGATAATTTTGAAGTCAAAGGAACCTCACTCTGGTCAACCTGTTACGGATAAAGTCAATGACATTTTGGAAAAATTGGAGAAAAACCTGCGTACTATTTCTTACGACATAGCTGAAGAACTGAAGATCGACCACGAAACAGTTTTGACCGATTTGAAAAAAAGATGGATATCCAAAAAAAGCTCAATACTTGGGTCCCATACGAACTCACTGAAATATATCTAATGAACGGTGTACTGATTTGCGATTCTCTATTGAAACGTAATGAAACCGAACCGTTTTTGAAAGGATTGATCACTGTTGATGTAAAATGGATTATCTACAACAAGCGGCAAGCAATCTCTGGTCGACCTGTTACGGATAAACTCGATGCCATTTCGGAAAAAGTAGAACAAGATCCCCATAGTAGTTCTTACGATATAACTGAGAAGCTGAGGATTGACCATAAAACAGTTTTGACTCATTTGAAAACAGCTGGGTATCCAAAAAACTCGATAATCGGGTCCCACACCAACTCATTGAAATAAATTTAATGAAACATGTACTCATTTGTGATTTTTTATTGAAACGTAATGCAACCGAACCGTTTTTGAAAAGATTGACCACTGGTGATGAAAAATGCATTCGTTACCTACGACAAGAACGACAGACTAGCGAAATCCGGATTAACTCGCAATAAGTTGATGCTATATGTATGGTGAGATTGTAAAGGCATTATTCATTATGAGCTTTTACCGCCGGGCAAACCCATCAATCCGGATGTTTAGTGCCAACAGCTAATGTGATTCAAGCAAGAAGTAGGAAAAAAACGGCCGTAACTGATCAAAAGAAAATGTGTGTTTTTCACCATGATAACACTAGACCACACATCTTTAACAACTCAACAAATAATGAGAATTTAGTGGAGAAGTGTTAATGCCATCCACCATGTAGTTCTGACCTTGCACCCTCAGAGTTTTACCTATTTCGGTTTATTTAGAATTCTTTAGGCAGTTTTAGGTTTACATAAAGAGAGCACTGTCAAAACTGCTTGTCGCGGTTTTTTGATCAGAAGTCCCAAAATTTCTACAGCAATGGGATTGTCACTGCCTACAAAATGGCAACAAGTTGAGGAATAAAATGGCATATAAATATTATAATTAAATATAAGTAAAATATGATGAAAAACTATCTTGAATTTGTTTACACAATACGGAAAAGCTTTTTCCTCGAGCTTATATGAAATATATCATAAAAAATTCGTCCTGCAGTTAAATGAGTTTTAATTTTAATATTTTCATGTTCAGTAAACGAAACGTAAAAGTTTTTTTCTCGAATCTTTGTCAAATCTTGCTGTATATACGGCCGATTTACCCGTGTTAAGAGCGTTTTTAAGATCGGTTGATAAGCGCCATCACGCCCGACTCCGATTTAAAGGCTAAAACGATATTAATAAAATGGACTTCTCAGAAATAGCATGTGTTGTGGCATTTACTTTGAGATACCGAAAAAAAAAGGTAAAATTGAGTGCAACCAATAATAAGCGGTCGTCGAGTGGGTAGAGGTAAATGTGATTTCAAATCATTGTAGGCTGTCATTTGTTTTTTAATTACGCTAGACAATTTTGATTAATTGCGAACTTTAATTTCATCTTACGTATTAATTCACTCGGTCAATGAACTACCGGCGCGGTGCACGGACATAAAGGTATAAATAACAAATAACAGAAGAATAATAGCACTCTGACGACTGCTATCGTTCGCTTCGATCAAATCGCTTCAAAAATCTGTGTGAACACCGATCAAAATCAGCCTGTTTAGCGAACGGCCAATTGTGCGTTCTCACATTAAACTGTAGGCGTAACCGCCCGATTGATGGATCGGTCGAGTATAAAACGGTCCACACGCATCTAGTCTTGATCGGATCGACTTACGGGAGCGGACACTTATCGTGCAAACGCTCTCGGGCCCGATCGCCGCGATAGGCCGCGACGGTACCTGCCGCGTGCGCCGCCCGCCTATAGGCAATATATCGATATCCTCTCCCCTACTTGAAATATCTTAATCGCGAACTGAAAGCCCTTGAACACAATATATTTTATAGAGCAATTTTCGCTTTTATAAAAAAATTGTGTTATAAAATCGGTGTTTGTTATTGCTCGATTAATGTTTGTCGTAATTTAAATAAGAAATCTAAAAAGCCAATATTTATACACTTTGTTAAAAAAAAAACAATATATTTAAAGTAAAATGAAATCAGTAAAATAATGTAATCATACATATAATATATAAAAAAAAATACATTAATTTATTTCTTGACAAAGAATAAACTGTTCTGCTAAATTTTAGTGACCGAAAAATATAGCTAAAGGAGCACAATAAAACACGAGTAACGTTTATGAAACTTAAAAGAAAATTATGGAAAATAAAATAAATGTTCATCATTCTCCCATGCGGCAGTTTCTCTCCTCTTAAGAAAATTTCAGTCGGCCATCAAATCGTTTAAAGATCTTTATTAAATCCAATGCGATTCCAGAGCGATAACATTAAACTTAGGCGTTCACTTAGAGGGCTGCCTTAATTTTCACCCCATTTGGGAATTCGATACAGAATAACTTTGCAAGAACTTTATGATAAGTTGCGGCCCAGATCTCCCGCAACAAATAGTTAAATTACGATTTCAGAGGCATAAGACGCTTATAGGTACCTTTTGAAAATTATAAAACACTATTATTAATTTCTGATGTATTTTGCCTTTTATAAAGTGTTTAATTACAATAAGTTAGATACTACATGTTTAACATATTAATTGTATACTTAACAATAATATTGTCACAGACAAAAAAAAATCTATATTTTGGAAAAAAAAACCGGTGTGACAATACGTAATTATACAATAATATTTAAACTTTATTTAAATCACATCAGTACGATAACTTCCGACAAAGTAATAGATAAACATACAAAAACTTATTTGATTTCTCAGACAACTTTTGTTGGTTAACGGCCAATGAATAATAATGAGCTCACTACAAAATGCAATCGCATCAGTTTCACAATCGATCGTGAGCCTCGCTTATAAAGTTCACAATTCTGAAGTAATAAAACAGCATTAACCGTTAAAATACAAATGTTATGATTAGAAAACGCTCGTTAACACCAGTTTAACGGCGGTTCGGAAGGGCACCGAGCTCACGAGTCGTTGGAAGGTGGAAAGTAAACAACAGGCACTGCTGTGCCGGGCGCGGCGCGGGTGCGCGCGCGCGCCCTATTTACATGCCACGCGCCGCCTTACGCCGCGCCGGCCCTAACCCGTAATCGTGTTTAGCAACAGTTGCTCGTTTGTTTATAGAGTTGAGTGCTTTCGATTATCGATTTACATTCAATATTGCAGGTTATAACTGAAAACGGGTCTCGATTAAATTGCAGAGTACGAAGCGAATGCCCATAAATCTTTTTATTTTTAAACGGAAGTTAATATCTCCTTTCATGTTTTGGATAAGTCTTACTAAAATTCATGTATATATTAGAGTAGTAAGGGTTGAATCACGATAAAAAAAATACACACGTTAATAAACCGGTCCGGAAATACATTTCCCAAATATGTAGGTCATGAGTATTAAAATTTAAAGCAGTAAGAGATTCCGTAAAAATTGTATTAAGTACAAAAAAAATCTATAAAAGGTGGGTCGCATTTAGCTAGCGAACGTAGTATCAGGAATACACTATACCTCGACAACAGTTAGGAATCCACCGCAAGTAAATATTGTTGCCAGATGCAGTGACTGCGATTCGGGCGGCAGGAGGGCGTGGGTGTAGCGGCGGTGGGAAACGAGCAGTAATAAACAGCCAAAAGGCCGGTAATAAAATTACGAGAAAACGCCATTGGATGGCTCGCAAGCAGGCAGTGCAGTACATCTCGTTAGTATGTATTTCATCATTGTAATGATGTATCTAGTTATGTTTGTATAATCGCTATTTCAATATTACGAAGTGCTTAAATTTTGTACTTAATAAGATGAAGATTCATGTAATTTTCGAACGACTATTCGAACTAAAACTTCTTAAAAGGAAAACATGAAATGCAATCCTATTTTAAAGTGACTTTTTGCTAAATATCAGTTTTAAAGGAGATCATGGAAAAGACTAATAATTACAACTTTTAATGAATATTTTTTGTTCTGCTGAAAGTGTTGTGTTTTATATTTATAATTTTCGAACGTTCCTTGAAACTTCAATATGCTTCGATCAATAAAGTTTATTTTCGCGGGCGAGCGTACTCGGCGGACAAAAAGGGATGCAGTCCTACAAAGAAAAAGTATGCACCACTATCTTTTTTTTTCGCTGACGGCTCGTGTGATTTCTATCCTTCTCTATCCACCGACAAGCTCGCTCGCGAATATTTATTGTCTTTTATGCCATGTATATATTTTTAAATGAAATATTGTCTATAGTTATTTGTTTTAAAGGAGAGCGTTTTGTACAAAAAAAGTAAACTAAAATACGCCAAAATGATAATCAAAACATCATAGTTTATTAATGGCGTTTTTAAATTATCGCAGTTATGTACGAGATGTAGACTGAAACTCCATACATTCGTGAAGTCTTTTTTTTTTGGATCACCTTTTTCATTAAAAACAACAAAAAACGTTAATTGGTCTAAAAATCTGCTTCTTGGAGCAACAAGATATAATAATATTCATATAGATTACAATAATAAACAATTTATAAACAAATGACGTAAAACAGTTTTCTCAACCTTATTTAATTATATGGTTACACACAAAAACAATAATATGTTTAAAACAGTGTGTGTACTGTAGGCGGGTCAAGCAATTTTTTTACCTACACTTTTTTGTTCCCGATAGTAATTGAAAAGAAATAAGAAATTTATAATAATATTCTAAGTGATTGTTATTGGTGATGGTGATTAAGGAAAACATATACAAATTCTTTTAGATTATTAATATATTTAATTATTTATGGTAACTCAGTACACAAAATATTCTTGTCATACAAAATGTCTCTGTCCCGATACCATAGTAAATTATAAATACTTTCTAAAACAAAAACTTTGTCTATGGGACTATGTTATTTTTTATTACGTATTAAAGATGGAATAATAAATTACACGATATGTAATATAAAACAACAATAAGGCATACATTTTATTAGAAAAAAAAATTAATTAATGTCCCTCGAATAATTACGTTGTGTACATAGTTACGTTCAAAAATTAATTCAGGGACGGACACGAGCACATTAGTTGTAACCGGTACGTTTAATATTTAGTTATTATCCACTAGCAAGGCAGCGGATCCTTTGATCGCCGCCGAAAAGCCGCCAGTCGGCCGCTAGTGTATAACGAGAGGGCGTATCTTTTTACATTGTCCACTGAGTGAGACTGAATTTTCTCAAAGGAAGTGATGTATTTATCATCTTAAAAATGATTATTTTATTGTAACTAACTTTTTTATTTTAACTGTATTATACAAGACGTACTTTATTCAAAATTTGGCCATAAGTTTTGATAAAAATACCTGAATTGTATCCTGAGTTACCAAGTATACTGAATTACTGCTACGGTAACTTTGTAGACATTCTAAGTAATTTCTAAGACATTTTTGTACTACATACTCGTTTTAAAAAGTCATTTTTGTTGTCATACTTGTTACTATAAAAACGCATTATCTCTCTTAGAATATCTATTTAACCTTAAATAGATAATCTAAGAAAAATTTGCGTAATTTTTTTCTGATTATGGGTTTGTTGCCACGACTTGTTCCTTTTTCGAAGCAGGACATGGTAAAGGCGCCGCAGATGAAGTTGGAGGATTCTTGAAGCACACCGCTGACAAAATAGTAGCGAACGGCACGGTCATTCCAAATGTGACAGCTTTTTAAAACACCTGAATGGCATCAGTATAATTATATTTTTCTTGATAGAAGAAGGAGTTATACAACAAATACAAGATGGACTGCCAAAAGAATTCTACGACTCGTAATTTTGCAACTTCACCAAATATTTACAGAACAACGTTGTTATTTGAGGTACAGGTGGCTTAGCTGTTTTTGTGATTCTTCCAAAAGAGGCTTTTTGTAAATTTCTTAATCCTAAAACCGGTCATGTAAAATTAGAGTCACTATTAGAGGTGAAAACCGACCCCACGAACATCAAATCAATCGTACGAGGTTCTGCAGAAGATTCCGACGACGGAGATGACGACGTGCCCGTTGTCGTACTTAAGGCAATTTAAAATGTGATCCTTCGCTCTAGCATTAATCAAACAATTTACGGATCATCTTCAAACAATGATAAGGAAAAGCCCCGTGTTCTTAACGAACAAAAAGAAAATAGTAAAAAAAAAGAGTCTTGGCAGATCCTTGTTTGAGAAAGTTGATGTAAGACGACAGCTGACTTCGACGAGTAATTACGGAGCTCCGCGACAGGTGTCGACTGGCGATTTTCTACATGTTTACGTCTTTAGCAATAATAGTAAAAAGAAAATATATTCCTATGTTTTCAAAGCATTAACACCTGTCAAAGAAGACGGTGAGTTGAAAGTTATGTTCTTACGAGTTATAGGTAAGGATGCAAAAACGTTCAGAATTGATAAAAAGGATATTAACTACATAAACTATGTAGACAATATAAATTCAAAGTTGCAATAAAAAAAAAAATGGAAATGTCAGAATTTGTAATCGATATTTTGTTTCATTTTTATCTTTTGACTTGATACTTAATATTTTTTTAAGAATAACGGTTGACTTTATTTTTTTCTACAATTACATTATTTTTTTTGTCTTAGACGTTTACGGAAATTTATCTTTGGAATACTTTTTGTCCCCAAAATTAGAATCACTTTTTCCACTACAACGTGCTCATTACGCGATTCTATATTTTCATTTTTGCGATTATTAATGTAGTGGATTCTCAAGTACACAAAGAGACATTATTTGATTTTTTCTATTTATAAAATTCGTTTTATTAAGAAAAATATCCTTTTCTATTGAATTTCGGTAACGCAAATGACAAAAAGTCAATTAGTTTTATATTAAAATATGTAAAATTGTGAAGACTGATAACAATAAATATTTCATTATATGTGAACAAGTAAACAAAAACTTTGAAATACATATTAACTTACATTATTTACTAAAATAACTGACGTTAAATGAAGGTAGCGCAGGTAACACTGTGGGTATGAGCTAGAGTTGTCGCGAATACTCGCTATTATTCGGTATTCGGCATTACTCGACATTTTTTTTTATATTCGTCGAATACCGAATAATTCTAGTATTATTCGGCATTCGGCGAGTATTCGTCTAAAATAAATTTTTAACGAACAAAAAACTAATAACTAAAAATAATCATTCTTTATTATTTTCCTTAATAAACTAAACACAACATCAATAATTATTTATCATATTAAATATTAAAATTTAAAATTCTCTCCTAGCCTGTCATTAGGTTTTTAATTAATTAATATTTAAAATCCACCAGAGGCAGATTGTGATGCAAAAAACTATTTTTCTGCACGTTCAGGAGCGAGTCGGTTTCGCTTTTTCTCGTAAAGTAATCCCGCCTCAGAAAATAGTCTTTATAGAAATAAAAAAAAAGTATTTACTTGAAAAGGGTTGCCAGCATTTAAAAAATTAAATAAATATATACGAATTACGTGCATATTACACATGAAATAGATTTCTCTAGCTTTATTTCTCACAACTTAAAAAAAATAAGTTTTAAAATTAAAATTATTATTAAAATTAAATAACAAATAAATGAGCCTGAGTTTAATGCTATATTTAATAGAAATAAAAATTATGTTTAATGTGCCTTATTTATGTCGAATAGTAATGCCGAGTTATTCGACTATTCGCCAAAGCGAATGGCGATTACTCGGTATTCGACTATTCGCTATAACAACTATTCGCGGCAACTTTAGTATGAGCAGTACTTTTATAAAAATAGTCTATAGCCATCGCGCCTCTTCTGGATCACTAAACTAAGAGGTATGGCTAATGGTTTTATAAAATCAAAATGAAGGAAAAGAAAGTTTTAGTTAAAAGAAGAAAAAAAATCTTGAACGTTGATAATGGTGGGTATATTAGTTGATTGACCCAGGCGCGTGAGAAGTTATCTTCCTTGATATGATTAAAAAAATGTTTTTACTGCATGCAAAATTAGTTACAATAAAATAACAAGAGGATTGGAGTGGGACAGTTGATAAAGCTTAATTTAATTTTGAAAAATAAAAAAAATATATTATTTTTTTATACAAACTGTAATATCAATATCATCTTTTTAATTTGAAATTATTACAAATAATCATTAATTGTTGTAATAGGTCAATAGGTGAAAAACTGGAATATGTTAACATTATTTTGTTGCCATCTTCCATTTTGCATTCAGCTACACACAACTGACCGACTGATGTCACTGTTGAACTTGCTAATTCATTTCCCTATATCTCGGCGGCTCGATTGAATTTGGAAAATCAGCCCGGGCCAAAAATTTTCTTTTCCAATGCCGATTCAAACGAGCCCAATTCTGAAATTCTAGAACCACCCACCACTGAAACAGGTTGCGAGGGACGAGATATCACAGAGGGGAAGTGAGAAGGGTACGAAATCGACAGGGCGGCGGAGAAATGGGGGGTTGTTTTGTTTTTGAAAAAAACAACACTGCTTTTCCATGTTTAGGTTGTTGAGATAAATCCGTTTCTCATCGCAAGTAACAATGCGTTCACTAAAACAAAATTATCTTTCGGTAAGGCAAGGAATGAGTGAACTGAAATATTAATGAAAAACTAAATGCCTCATTTTCTCATCTTAATTTGTATTCCGTCGAACCATTTTAATATATTTTTCTCGATGTTATCTCGAACCCAATAAGTTTTAAGGAGCTCTATCAAGAATCAACAATTTGAATTTGTGAACTGACTAAAAAATTTCTATCGATGCTCTAAATTTCATCACGATCCAGGTATAAGTAGACATACACAAATACGGAAAAAACAGACAGTAGTTTATACTCCACAAAAAGTTGTACCTAAATTAAAATTCATTAAAATAACAGTGTAACTGACACTATTATTGGACTATGAAAAAAGATACAAACATACAGACAGATAAACAAATAAAAAGTAGTCTATGTCCGTTCCATAGTATCAAAGAATCTCCGTGTTAAATTTCATCAAAATCAGTGCAGCGGTTTAGGCATGAAAACGTAATAGACAGATGGAAACACTTTCGCGTTTACAATATTAGTATGGATTTCTTGATCGAGTACGGCATGCGAATAAGACGTTCCAAGGAAGTGACAGATTTCACAAATTGTGTATATTTATCTGCAGGCGCATTCTACGCATACTTAATAAAGCTGTAAACAGCACGAAATTGAAACAAAACTTTGAAGATACTATAATCGTAACTCAAATAATGTGTTAGATATCAGTACAAATTAAACATTAAAGTTAGGAATTGAGGTCAATGAAATGGGTTATAAACACATTCTTATCTAAATTCTAGCACGACACAACTATATACATAAAGCATTCGATGATTCGTTTATTTGCTACTTTTTTATTAAATTTTACAATTATAAATAATGAAGCTGTGACAAAAATAACGTATTTGTAGTAACTATCAAAATCAGTTGAAGTACATAGATAACTGTCGGTTGATAGGGAGCAGACAATGCGGCAAGGACATTTCCGTTAGGATTGCGAACTACCTCGAGGCAATTTGTGCAATTTGCCGGCTATTCAGCCCGACCACGTAGAGCTCCGAGAACATAAAGCCGCCCACTGGCTACTCCGGTCATCTCTTCACTATTAAGCAGAAAGCTTCATTACGTGATCTGACCTACATTTATTATACTATTAATTCTCAGAGTAAATTATTGATCAGTAAAGCTCAAAGCGTATGTAAAGATACTTTCATGTGAAGAACTATTATAATCTCAGCCTGGGCGTGAGCTTATAAATAATTGAAAAGCAATTATGTCACAAAGCAATAAATTCATTTCAAAAATAAAGTACTACACTTAAAGGCCGACCCATAAGAAGTGTTCAATAATTCTTCTTCAATTAGATTGTAATCTACTAATGGAAATAAATAAATAAAACCTTAACAATAATAAAAAGGTGCGTTTATTCAATAGCGTAACACAAAATTAGTTTATGCAATTTTTAACAAAACACCTCACCATGGATCGACTTTATGAGAACATTATAGGTTCACCAGTGACTACTTAATTTATTATATAAAAAAAAATTAAAGCTTCATTTGATATTGTCTGAATTTTTGCATAATTTTAACAATTTTATTATATACGCATATAATATATAATATATGGTGAGAGAATTTGATATTCATTTGATTAATAATAATAAAAAAATAATAAAAATATTAACTCAAATCACAAGGATAAGATCTGCTTTTATTTTATAAATCGTTTATTAAACAACAAGTAATTGTCATTTCGTTTTATAAGTCGTTTGCAACAGATTACTTCAAAATTTAAAATATACATGTAACTTTTAACGTCAACGACAACCACAAATCAAAAACGAATGGGAGATTTATTTTCGATTTTTAGTCAAATGACAAAGCGCTCAAAAAACTACATCCTTATTTTCCGACATTAAATGGCGAATCCAATATGCTAATATTATTACCCATACATTAACATAAGTAAAAAACATGTAGTAAGGTACCTAAGTTCATTGATTAAAACACTGTCGCATGCCGATGATGCCGACAAAGAAGATCAAAGAGAACGCGCGCGGTTAGCGATACTAATTCACGGAACAAACTTTACCAGATTAAATGTTGCGGAGAAGTCATCGATCTAAAGTAAAAAAATGAAGAAGGGTTTTATAATATGTAGTGCTTTAATAGTGAAGTGATTAATAATCTAAAACCATCTCAGCAGTATGTTGACTAATATCGGTCAACAGCCGTACAACAATGTTAATAAATATGTATCGGGAAGCTCCTAAAATGAACTGATAATAAGATATCGTAATATTCTCGACCCGCCAATTCAAACAATTTAACAACGGGCGGGGGGCGTCCACGACGGCTTGATATTTATGAATCTGGTCGAAAAGGTTAAAAGAATAGCAATCCGGCGATGCGTAATAACTTCTGAAATATCGGTTTTCCTTTACGTCAATCATAAAATCTGTCAAACGGCTATATAATTCGCGGCCGGCCGACCGAGTCGCAGCAGCGCGGTGAAACGATATTACATAGTTATTAATTTATAGAGCCATAAACCATCGGCAGTTAACAGCTCGCATACACCGCGCCCGCGCCGGTAATAACACTGCCGGATAAATAAATCAGAGCCGTAATTAAAATTTTCTTAATAACCATGCGTTATTAGCATACGTGTGCCGCATATTAAGATATTTACCTATTCAGTTTGTTGATGAATTAGCATATATAATTTAATGTTCGTTGACCATTCAAATTCGATGACAATAACGAACAAATAAATAAACTAATTCGTGGAATCCAATAAAAAATTTCGACATTGCAAAATAGAATTGTGAGAAATTAAGTTATTTTGATTTTCAAGAAATCCGCAAAATTTGCATGCGATCGAGTCATCGTTTTGTTTTATTTAGTCTTCACATCGAAGGTTCAGTCCCAGAGCCTGCAATGTTCACTGGTAGGCTGTTTTAATGAGGATAGTTTTACACCGGTATTAATGAGCGACACTGCACAATAACAAGTGACGTTCATGAAGACGTATGCATGCGTGTAACAACGGATAAAACGGGTGTTATTTTAATGTCCTATTACACTTTTATAGAACTTAGTTTTAAATATTTGTAAGACATTAATTATTGTCTATCATATAAGTTTCGAAGAAAAAAAATGTAATCGGATAAATAAATAAACTTGAAATGTAATAGGGGCGGTCGCGGCTCAGTACGCTGTGATGTAATCTCCTCTGATAGAGTTACTTGTCAGGTCTCGAGTGGCGTAACAAAAAAGTCAAGAACAAGTGTCGGCGAGTGGTAATAAAGGCGAAACGAAGCGGTTTAAAGTTTACCCAGGTAAGTATTTATTTCACAACGTGCTAACAGTGAACTCGGGGGAGTGATGGAGGATGGAAGCGGGATTACGGAGAGGAATGGGCGGGGCCGAGTGGGTGCGGTCGGGGGGCGGAGTGTACCCGGGGAGAGACGGGCGACACACTCGCTCTCGGGCCCAGCTCCGGCTGCGGCAGGCGCCGCTCCTCACCCGTATAACGGATGATATTGATTTTGTACAAGCACAAGAGATCCGCGAGCAAAAGTGCTCCCTCGCTGCATTCGACACGTGTTACAACAATATTGTGCAATTCAGCTGCTGCATTAAATATTTTTTCGTTATATATTTTTTTTTTATATAAACCACTTCAACATCCATTAGCCTTATATAACCATCATTCACTGCTGTAAACATATTGCACACATTTTATTTTAGTATACCTTAAAATTAAATGTAGAACGAATGTTATACAAATTGTAAACTTAACGAAAAATAATCTCCCACGGCGGCACTACTAGCATTTCAATAAACTAAAAAGGCACCGAGAATATTAGTCTGTTGATCAAGTAAAAAGATCAAGCAAACCCAAATTGTAAATCTCTCTAGTGGAATCACGAAATCCACGTTTCACCGAGATAAACCCACCCTAACGCGAAGGAAATGGATCGCGAGCCCGCCTCGCCAAAATCCGATGTCTACAATATTTCACGCCCGCCTAACTTCTTTATGCCACGTCCAATCTTCCCCGACCGCTTATCAGGTAGACGGCTCTTGTCAAACTTTTCAAATTAGGTTTGTACGTGCTTCATTTTTCCGTAATGGAATTTTAAATCCTTCAGGCGAAACAAATTTGTAGTATATAATGACGGTAAATTATTACTTAAAGGTTAACTTGGATATTTAAATATGTAATACCTCATTATAAACGATTAATTTTACTTGTCATTGTTACAAGACGTTTACTAATGTGTTGATATTCAATATTTTTAATAATGTGTGACAATAGAATTGTTTGTTTCCCATAAAAACGATAATGTTTCAATTCTTTCCACACATTTTTGTTAATTTCTAAAATTGCCAAATATATATTCCCATAGATCGAGGAACTTATAATTAAATGGCATATGCATTAATAAAAGTGCAAAAAATGAATACACAATATCGGCCAAATGCTACCACATGAGTTCAGTAGTCGCCGCCACAGTATACGGACTTAGAAGGGGGCCTTTTGTTTCATACTATGAGCGTATTAATTAAATACACAATTTAACGGCTAATAACGTTTAAAACGGGCATATAGGACGCACATAGGAGGGGTGTTCAAGATGTTATGATTTTATATTTTCATAATTTTGCGTGGTTCATAAATTTAAAATTACTACCTATTTTATACGACCAACAACCTCATCTAAATAATTATGAATGAAATTCGTATGCAATTTTGCTTTTACTTCTCCAAGTAGATATACCAATTTTTATACGTTGGTCGACTATTACTCGTCAACTTATGAAGCCTACTTAGCTGTGATAGTTTTCTTTTCAATTTCCTTATATATGTTAATGACGCGAATTTTTTCACATATCCAAGAATAACCATTTACCTGGTGGAAGGAACACGTGACTTGTAATAAAAATAAGCATTTTAAAGTTAATAAATCGCAAATGGATCCCTAGATCAAAAAATGGTTTTCACGAACTCCGCAATGTTTTTGAATGAACTATCCAACGATACCCAACACCATGAGACAGACGAAACAAAAAATAACCCCACTTTACGTATAGAGAAGGTACCCTGAAAATTTTATCCTACCAATTTATCGGCGTGATTAATACGCACACAAATCCCACCAAATTACAGCTTTCTAGTATTAAGAGTCTCTAAGCTAAGCCATATATATACAGACAAACATTTTGTTTTTATATTTTCATATGGGTTTTCCATAATAAGCATTGATTTATTGTCAGACTGTCATTTTTCATGAAGCTTTTTAGAAATGGGCTGGCCATTTATTTTAGTGGTGTATATGAGGAGATAATTTTGTTTTCGCCTTATATATTATATAAGATGATTTAGCAGTATTAATGGTAAGTAGTATTGAATCATTCGAATAAAATATTAACGTCTTGAGTTTGTAAGATAATGTCGGTGATGGTAGATCCAAAATAAAACAAACATGTGTCGTCAGTGTATCAAGTGATCTGTCCATGTAAGCCTAACTCAACAATTTGTTTATGTAAATGAGATAGAGTAACGGACCTAATATCGAACCTTGTGGGACACCATAGCCTATTGATAAATTACTTTGTGTATCGTTAATTTTCACTAGTTAATATCGTTAATAATACTAAATACCATTCAAACATTTTAAAGTATTTCCCGATATGTTTATACACTGTAACTTTTTTTTAGTAACAGGTAATGATTTACGGTAGCAAATGCCTTTTGTAAGTCAATAAACATTCCTAATGCGATATATTTTTTATCAATATCATTTTTATTTAAGTAACGAGGTCGACTGTCACTAAGAGCGTGTTGGATTTGAGTTTGAAACAATAATGTCCTTCGGTATAAAAATTAAATGATATCAAATAGGAGTCCTAAGAGTTTGAATAATAAATGCTGCAAAATTTTTGATAAAACTGGTAGGTAATACCTATATCAGCCTATAATTACCCAGATCGGTTTTGCTAACGGATTTGTGTATTAATTAAGCAACTAACCTATGCGAGATCGATAATAACTACTTTGCTACGTTAACTTTAAGCACATGTATATGTTCAATAACATTCAAGTCCACACTCCGATGATCGATTAACGGATAAACATGTATGGATAAAATGAATGCTAGGAAGCAATTAGGAAGCTGCTAGGTTAGTAGTGAATAGAGGCCGGGCGGTCAGCGCTCGCGTCAGTTTTAGTTCACCGGGCGGTCAGCGCCGACGGTTCGAGCGTTCACCGTGGGAAAGGCGTTAAGTTTAGAGCTCCGACAATGCGCCCGCTACCGCCCCGACCGGCCATTCGCCGGGATCGTCACGCGCGACCATCGTATTAGAACTAAATACTTTAGGCGAAGATTTTTTATTCTTGGTCAGGTAAAACCTGAACAAATGTTTTAATTAGCGTGTCGAGGGTATCCTTTCGATTGCACACTAATAAAGGAGTTCTTAGTGAAAGTGCGATTTAGATGTCTATTTTGTATTCAAAGGACTCAAATGAAAATCCATTTTGTTAGTCCTATCGAAAGGTTTGATAAACCGTGAGCTAAGTAACAACTCGACGACCTATTTAAATTTTCCCGCCAACAGTACCGCATAAAAATATTGCTGCGCGATTGTTCATATGCAGAATGACCACGATAGGTATTATTACGAAACGAAGCGTCCGCTGACACGTACGCATTCCTTGTTATTGCATAAATAAATTGATTTCTTTGTAAAAATCTATGTTTGGTTTTGAATTTAGATAAGGACTAAATATTTCTAAAACAATGAAACCAAAAATTTTGAAAAATGGCGAATATAGAGCCTCACTAATAGTTCACGAAAAATTCTACATCAAAATTTAAACCTTTATGTTCTCATGGAAAATGAGAAGTATTCATGAAAATAAATGTTTTTACTACTGATATAGTCATTCGTCTAATTATTAAGACTACTAAATTATACTAAGGACGTGGATTCAAATTTTATGTATATGTATATTAGGATGGCCCAAAAAAAGCTAATATTTTTTTCTTTCAAGTCTGTAGCAAAAATATGTACGTTTATGAAGTTTTAAGTCTCCAACAAAGCGCGGCTTAAAAATATATTTTAAGTGATTATTAAAATTATTGATTTTTTTCAATTATTTTCCTTTTCTCATTATTTTAATATTTTCTACAATGAAAATTATTAGGATCCTGAAATTTTGAATCCGATATTTTGATATCCAAAGGTCTCTCAAGATTTTTTTGTGCCCTAGTAGAGTACCTAAAACTTTCGAGTGACTTCTGAACATTAACAACCTTTTTATCTTTATTTGTTTTTGTATATGTGCAGTAATAGTCATATGTTTATGAAACGGAAGTTTTCATAAGAGTCCACCTTGCACTTGGCTAATGTATAATATGTATATGTTAATATAAGATATATTAAAGAAATGTTCTCAAAATGATATTTTGACTTTGTCTTCTATTTGTCTTTTTGATAGACATTACTTTTCCTTTTATGTTTTGAAAATATTTAATTTTAATAAATAAAACTATTCTTTGAAATCATTTACCATTCACTGCACTGCTCAACTAGATATATTGAATGTTAAGCTCATAACTGAATATACCTAATGGTATCTGCAATAGCAAAATCATGAATAATGATCAAAATTATAAATTATTTCAAAAATTACAACTTTTTGTTGTACAATTACAATTTTGAATGAAGAAATTATGAATGTATGAATTAAATGCATGACATCTTATTGTACAGGAATGTGTATTTAAATCGAGCAGCACATAAATCAGTCTAAATAAATAAATTATAACAAATAGAGATTATAAAGACTGAGCACAAGCATATTACTTGTTTAAAATGACATTAGTCATTGTCATTGTAAACAGAGTGTTCAAGGTTTGTATTACATAAATATATTAATATCACAGATAAATGTTGCTTTAAAGTGATTGTAAACAATATATGACAACCAAATGAATGTTTATATAAATACATTGATTATTTGATTACAATATAATGTTACTTGCAATTCTCTAGAAAAAATTTAATTGTTTAGAGATAAAACAAATTATCTGTGTAAACAAAATGATAATGAAATAAATTATATACCTAACATGTGATATATATTTAATCAGCCCGTAAAAACTTATTTATAATTATGAACTGCATTGTGTTCACAATTATTTTCCATATTTATCACAATACAGAATGCAATAATTTTATATATCACACATGATAAGAGGAAAACTTCAACTGTCAACAAATGATGGAATCAAATTATTATACAACAATGAAACAAGTAATTATAATTATAAAAAGCATAAAGAATTTAAAATTATATTGTAATGAAATGAAAGACCATCTACAAAAATATTGCAACAGTAAAATTACTTAAGTAGCATGAAAAAAAATTAAATTGAAATTTAGAGTTATAGCAGCAGAATTAACAATTGAATTGAGTGTAAAGGATAAGACTATTTTCAATGTCTGAAAACTTATTGCAAATCCATTATGAATATTTGAAGTTACAGCTTAATTAATTCAAATTCAAAATATATTTATTTCATAGCTTATAACATTTGAAATATATATATATATAAAATTTTGGTTTTGATCCACATTATTTTTTAATTCTGACCTTGTCTCTCTGTTGATTTTAATCTTTCAGTCCCGATTTTGATTCCGATTACAGTCCATTCTATGATCTAATCTCAGTGATGCTCTCGCTTAAGACATCAATTCCACTCTTGGTTATGATTCCATTTCCATTTTCAGTATTAATATTCAATATTGCTTTCAGGTGTAAGCAGTTGTTCCTCGGTTATCATTCTGGTTTATATTCTGATCTCACTTCACCTTTTGATTCCAATTCCACTATTGATACCAATACTGGTTGCACTTATAACCCCATTTATCGATCTAAATCCCAATCTTACTTCATATCTGCATTTCATTTGGATCCATTAATTGAATAGTTATACTTGAGTAAGAAACAGATTTTTTATAAATTAAATAAGAATGGTCAATTTACTATGAGATATAGGCCTACTCAATTCTCAGGGACTATTTTAAAAATGATAAATCATTTGAATAATAATTAGAAATCTCATTAAGCTTTCTTTTAAAATCATTCATTCAATGGTGAGATTTTTTCATCACTATTATTCATGGAAAGACCATTTTATAGTATTATTAGTATAGGTATAATAAATATAATGCAAATTAATTGTTTTCCATGTTAATAGAAAATAAAATATTAATTAAACCTTAAAATTTTTAAGCCATATCAAAAACAATTAACTGAACATTGTTCTAAAATAATTTTAATGTTAGTAGGTATCATCTATTATAACTGGCAATCTCCTTTAAAATAATAATGAAAATTCAATATCACAATTGCCGTCATAAATCATATTAGAATATAAGCTTCTACATGTAACTTCATCGGCCAGACATATAGTAGGTAATAATTTTAAATTATCTAACTTAATAAATATAAATATAGATTAAACTTATCTTATTTAATACCCACAGTGAAGATTGAACCTATCCTTTATCTTTCTCTGATAAAGAAAGATAAAGGAAAGGGTAGGATAGGGCGCACCATAATAATAATAATAATAAAAAACAAAAGAAAAATTGTCTATATAAATATCTAGAAATGTTGAATAAAAAATAGCTTAATGATATGTTTAGTATACTGATTTCATAAGACTACTCTTAATATACAGAATATGAGGAAATACTAAGATTAGGCATTTGTTAGCAACTTCTCATATTACATTCAACAATGGATACTTTATTTGATGAGGAACTAGGCAATCAAGCTATAGGGTACAATATTCACCCTATAACTATATTAAGTACTATATAACACAAAATGAAATGGTTTTCCATATTACACAATATCATCAATTGTCAACTGCACACAATTCTTTGGCATAAGTTTATGAATTGTATAAATTTACAACAATTTAAAATGAAAGTCTCTGGTACGAGACGAGTTTGAAAAGTTCTATGAACAAATAACTCAAGCAGTATTAGCTTTTTGGCCTTTGTAAAATTTGCAATTCTTGCACATTTTTTATCAATTGTTGTTACACCAAAATCAGGTCTGCCGGCACTTCGTGTAATTGATATGTTGTGCACTTATAAAATTCAGTTAGATACACTTTATTTTAAAAAATGCAATTGGAAAAACTGGGTTCTATTGTTATTTACACACCTGTACAATGTGCATAGGTGCAATTTAATATAGCAGATGATGGTTTCTTTTCTTTAATCAATGCTGAATATATAAATGTGCAATTTCTTAAAAAATATATGTAATATTTCACTTTAGAAATTAAAGACATGCCTCGTTATCAATTACGAAATCCTATCTGCTTACACAAATATAGTTTTTAAAAATACATGCTCACAAATTATCGTCATTCATCATTATTTACAGTATAAGCAATAAATACTGTTTAGTAGATTTGTCTATTAAATATACAACAAATAAAGTAATTTGTTGTCAGAAGTTAGTGGAACTGGTAAATTACTCGTAACTTACCATCAAATAGTGAAACTAATCCTTAATCTCTCTAAAGCATAGGTATGTTTATTTGACAAATGTAACAACAGGTTGCTTAACTCATCATAAAACCAAAATCCTCTATATTCAAAATGTGTGTTTTAGAAAATATTAAAATTATGTCAAATATTTACTAGAAAAATTTAGGTTTCGTTTACAATACTACTACCGTTTTATATTTAATCCAAGAGCTAAATTTGAAAACTATTTTTTTATAATAGACAATTTACAAATTCATTAGATTTTCAAAAATAATTGACAAAATTCTATTCTGTTATTTATGTTAGTATTTTACTTTATAAACAACTGAAATTCTTATCTTCATGGGTGTTGCTGAAAGTCAGATTTAGTGATTTCCCTTATAATGATAAAAATATCAAAGGTATTATCACCATTATCAATGCCTTCTTATCTTCTGCTTATTATCTGACTAAAAGGGATGAAATCCTGATACTTCAAAGTGAGTGTGGTTATGAAAACGAGTGTATAGTAAATAAAATGAAGTTAAGGACATGTCAATAACAGGAATTATGTAAAGGAACAAAACACTGTAGTCCAATTGGAATCAAAAATAGTTTTATTGGATTGGGACTCGTAAAGTTAAATGTTGCAAAATTTTTCTAACATCAATCACAACGTGCGATTGTGATGACACTATTACATTTATGTTTTTTTTCCGTTTATTACTATATCTTGTAAGAGATTAAATAAAAACATTGTCTAACATAAAAGGATGCTACCAAGTATTTTGTGCATTTCGTTTGTCGTTGACAGAAATTTTTGTTGTTTGTGTACTGTAAATTATTATTTTATTTAACACATAACTTTTGTTATATTCTACATCATCAAATCCAAATATGTTCACAATATTAATGTTATTTTTTTTATTTATGTATACTTAACACATATGTTGACTCATGAAATGTGTACTTTCGTTATTCACTGTTTATTGTCAATTTTTAGATCACAATATTATTACTAAGTTACATAACTCATTATTATTATTATTTAATTTCAACGAAAAACTGCTTTACCATCGAACTGTTTCATGATACATATTCTAAAAAATAGCATAAAGTGCCAATAAATATGTATAAATATTACCTTTCAGCTATGAAACATCTGTATTTCTTTCCATTCTTCAGTCTTTCATAATAAATTACACTGAAATTAGTTTCTTTAGTATCAAACGTGGCCAAGTGCCAATGGAGAGAAAAATTAAGTACAACAGTTAGTAATGAGCCTTCTAGAGGCCATATGTCAGCTGTTTTCAATACTACCTATAATTTTCTGCAGGAACCTGTTTGGCATTCAAATTTAATTCAACGATTGTACGCAGAAATTTTATAAGTGCTCCTGACCACATGTGATGACTTAAATAGGAACAAAGATCCATTTAAATATGGTTATAGTTATACACACACTCCATTCAGAGGACACTATACAGCTGTCTCTATAATTTAAAATTATAGCATGGAATATAGTTATATTATGCATATACAGCAATATTGAGGGCAATCTGGCAAAAGCCATACTATACCAAATTTACACTTTGTGGGAGACCACATACAACTGATGCGCGCCGCGACCTGCGCCTGTTAACACTATCATATGCCAGGAAGTTCTAATTGCCAACCTAATTACATGCGCTCTAGAAACATACATATGTCATGCACTTATCTTCACTAAATATATAACCACCAATGATCCTTGTCTACTGTACAAGTAGTACTTACCTACGCGGAGGGTTTATTCAATAGGTCATTGCACTTAGATGAAATGAGGAACGAAATTCCGCATCTTAGTTTTATTATTAAAATGTTTACACAAACAATTATAAGAAAAATAATATAAATAAAACTATAAACATATCGTTTTAGTTTGGTATATATATTTTCACAATACATTAAATAATAATTGATGGCAAAAATAACCTATTTATTAGGTTAGAAATTATTTATTTAAGCTGATTATGAAGTATGGTTTGCTGTAATAAATATTTTTTTTTCAAATAATGCTGGGTATAACGTAATATTTGTAAACATTGTCACGAACGGCACATAAATCTATTTATATATGAATAGGTATCGTCTATTGTATACATTACAGCTGGAATCGTGTGCTTTTCACAAAGGATATGTTTCGTGAAATTATGACTACTGACCTGTTACGTGGTTTGGAAACACTTACCTCGAGGTCCTCATAGGTTCGGAAGGCCATTATGGCGAAACCATCGATGATGTCTTCCTCGCCAAGAGGTTCTTTAGACTTCTTTCTCCTGGCCGGAGGACGAGGCGGCTTCTCTCTGGCCGGAGACTCGTCCTCGCCACTGTCCCCATCCTTTACTTTGCTCTCTCGCTGTGCTTGCATGCGCTGTGCCCGCTCCCTTCGCCTATTCCTCTGATTGCGCTGCTTCACTTCGTTTTCCATCGTTCGCACATTATTCGAAACACCCGGCCACCGTACGTCACCACACTGAAGTCCACTCTCCACTTTTAACACACATCATTATTTAACGATATTATACCAAAACATTCGACAAAACACGAACCTCACACTCAGAGAAAGATACTGCTCGTTTCCAATGGCGGATTGTACACCGTTGCCGCATTGCAAGTAAAATGGCCGCGTAGCACTTGATGGGCTGTTTTTTAACACTTTCACGTTAACAGAAACATAGTTTCACTTAAAACAATACACTATACAGTAAATTTTAACACAAACTACGATAATGGTAAGGTAAATTAGGTTTATACATTATTCTCTGTGTTCAGAATCAGTCAATAGTCAATACAATGAAAGGTGTTGTACGACGCCAACGCTACGTGCGGTCGCGAGGTGGAACTAAGTCAGTGCTACCAATATAACGAGAGAAACATTCCGCGTATCGGCGTCGTCGGCAATGTGGCGCTGCATCATTTCTACTCTAACGCATCACTCTATCTCTATCAAGCGTGCCATTAATTTATGAATTACGGCTTATTAATTTTATAATAAAAATTAATTCTTTTTGCAAGGTGTAATTCTCCGTCAAAAAGATTGCATTTAGTAAGCTTTTTGTGGATTTATTTCGTATTGACAATCACGGAGAACATATTACAATATTATTTTTACATTTTTAAGCAGTTGGCAACGGGTAACTATATGCGAATTGTTCGTGAATTGTTCCATGCTGATTATTTCTACACCTGGACGAGTGCGTTGTTGTTATGTTCGAAACGGTTCCTTGCCAATAAATGTATCACCTTAATTATTTCTCTAATTTGGAATTAAAAATGTCGTTTATTTAAGATAATCCGATGGTATAAATACAATAATTAGTCTGAATCAATAAATTAAGTATAAAAAATCCTTTAGTTTAAAAAATACGTTCTTTTAGCATATTTATTTAGATAAACTAAACTTAACAAACCTGTCCACGACTTTATTAGCGTTGGTAAATACAATAATAATAAACAAAACTTAGATGCTATCAAATATGATAGTGATCATTGATGTCTATGTTGATGATGTACATATATATAAATTGTATAAACTTCTAAAGAAAAAAATATTTTCTATTTAAATAAAGGTTACTCAACCAGCATTTGTATCTGGCTTTGCTCTTATCAATTTGGAGTAAAATCCCTGAAATTATTGCTTTTTATAGAGGCAAATATTGGATCGTTTGTTTTTTATCTCGAAGCGTAACCATAGGAGGTTAATGTATTTTATCAATCTGTATGTATGCAAGTATGTAAGTTTGTTTCTTTTAATGTAAAAAATAGAACTGCTGATTGTATGAATATAATCGACATTGTATATGGTCACCGTTACAAGCCAGATGGGTAGGTACGAAAAAAAAAAAACTTTAATAATAGATATCGAGTAGAGTATTGCTAAATAGAACTTAGAAAGCCATGTTTAGGTTTTTTAAGTTTTTTTAATTTTATTTTAAAAGGTTATACAGAATTTATGTCAAAATAAGACATTAAACTACTTACAAATAAAATACGAAACAAGACAACTAATTTTTAAATACATTGCCTGATTTAGATAGCATTGGTGACAATAGACAATCTTGATTTCGTGATTGCCTAAAAATCAAAATTGTACAGCGAATTATATGTATATAGAGGATGGTTTTACCGAATAGGTTATACATATATATATATATTACATATAATAGTTATATATATAAATTATCATTATGTTTAGGTTAATTATAATTAACCTAAACATAATGATAATTATGATATGACAACCTGTGCATGATAACCGATAATTATCGGTAGGTTAATTATGTAATATTCTAAAAAAGTTTTAAACATACTTTATTTTTAAGATTTATAAGAGGATTCTCTACAGATTGATATATATAAGTAAATAAAGTTTTATTCGACCCACAAAAAAAACTAAAAAAAAATAGAGAAGAAATGTAAATGAAACTGAAAAAATTGAATGTTCCCAAAAAAAGAAGAGGCCGAAAGGGTGATCAGCTTGACAAAATGCTGCAGCTTGAGCCCTATCGTTGATTTTCAGCTGGAACTTGAAAATTTAAAAATAATCCAGATAACTGCACTAACAGAAATTTTGTAGTCACAAAAGAATTAAATAGTTCTAGGTATCTTTTATCGTGCAGTATTACGTCAATATTAGCGTAACACCGGATATAAAATAAACAAATAAAATTATACCTTTCTTCATATTTATTTCTTACTGTTTTCTAACGGAATATTTTTAGATACCGTCAATTAGCAGTGACAAAATGTGCTTCTTTAAATAGCTCCTGAACAAATAAATTGAAGGAAGGTTACGTAATGGAATGGGATATTGTTCCATATTTTGTTGGCGGCATACTTAAAACTGCCCTTAAACGCAGCGGTTACTTGATGAGGAAAGGCAAGATGAATAAGACGCCCAGAAGGGGATCACGTAAGTTTTTCATATAGGCATGAGGGAGTTTTTGTCTTTAGTACGCCGAGTAGCGAGACAGACAAAGCGTCGCGAAGACATATTGCGCTATCCCTGTCTTATTTTAAAAAGGATGTTACGTGCTTTCGAGGCTGAACATTAAAATAAAACCTAGCAGCAGGCATTTTCAAATGGCTGTATTAAACTTTTAGTTGGTGTAAGAAGCTGCGGTCCGTATCACAGTAGGTGAGCTTTGATAAAACAAGCGATTCTGCTGGCGTTGTGTGAAGATTGACGATAAAGTAACTGTACATTCTGTACAACATTTTTTAAGGATAGAAACAGTTGTGTACAATTTCACGAAGGTAAGTGTCAAATCTTAAATTGGAATCTCTAGTCAGCTCGAAGCCGTGAGCTTCTCGAGTAAATTCTTATACAGGCTCAGGGCCAAGTAAAATATAAGGTTTCTGAGAGTATATTTTAAGGATTTGTTGACTAGATATAAATTTTTAAGAAAATTCAAATTCAGGCAAATTTTATTTATAGGAATTTTATTTATAGGTTTTGTAGGAAATTTTGTTTCAAAATATAAAAATGTTTTTTTGAAATAACTTTTATACTACTAAACGGATCGATACAAAATTTAATGAGCTCTTTTCCCTAAATAGTTGTTTGGATTGCCATAAGCTGCATAAAGATAGGTTAATTTGTTCAAGAGATATAGTCTGAAAAAAATTGAAAATAGGTTTTCTTTTTAAATATTTTTTTAACTACTTTACTAATTAATACAAAAATAGATCCACTTATTCTTCTTAAAAAACAATGTGGATCGTTGCTAAATGCATCAAAATCGGTTAATTTAATTATTGTTGGAGAAAAATTTTTCGTACTGTTCTTTTAGAATATGCTTTTAACTTCTTTACCGATAAATACCAAAATTTGACTAGCTCTTTCACTTAAAAAACAACGTTGATCATCAGGAACTGCATAGAAATTGATGGGCTCCTTGGAAAGACATTGCAAACGAAAGATTCAAAAAAAAAAGATATTTTGAAAAATAACGTATGAAATTCTTGATGGATTGATCTTTTTTTTCAATTAAGAACCTGTGTCGTATATCGTACAACATATCAAAAACGAACAACAAGTTCTGAAGATATCATACTTGAAAAATTAATTAAAGCTGTATTTTTTTAATTTATATAGATTTTTGGACATGGAGAGATTAGAACCAGATTTTTAAACTCGAAGTGCTTCAAAACGCACCCATATACATTTTTTGAGCCTGATATTTTCTTTAATTTAGTGATATTTTTAATTTTGAACACTTTGAGTTCGAAAAATTTGAAACTTCTTTCGAACTCAAAGCTTAGCTTGCAAGGGCGAATTTTCCATAAAATTTTTAAGCTCAAGGACACATCGGTAAATATCATAGCGGTTAGTCTTAAGGATGGCTCGCAGGATCAACCCTTTTTCGGATTTTTTTTTAAGGTTTACTAATATTTGTTAATTTAAAAGTCATTTTGCAATATATTGATTCGAGGTGAAATTTTTTAGCAAAATGTTATATAGTTTAAAATATTCATGTTTGCGCATAAATAAAAATCTTTGTTATTGTAAGTGATTAAAATCAAAATATTTATTTTAAGCTTTAGACAAACATCGACTACTGTCAGCGTAATTACTATTGATAAAGATTGATTTATAATTTTTTTAAAGTACGTTTAGTTTCAATTATGTAAAAATTAATTAACAATATATGAATGAACGTCATTTCAATTAAATTATGCTTTGTAAGTAATCTTTCTTTTAATTAAACCTTCATCAATTATATTTAATGTTTTTATTTTATTAATTTATCGTTTTTTTGTACAGACTTTGAGTACAAGCACGCGCGATTTTAGGTGTTATATTTAATTTACTACATCATTGAAGTCTAACTACTTATGCGCGTATATAAAAACATAGATGTGCTTTTTTAGTTCAAAAATAGTGTGTCAAATAATTTCTTCGTCGATTATTTCATTTATGTAAGCGCATAATTATCTTCAGAATAACCAACTCGTATCATAAATCTCATGATGTCCTAAAAAGACACTTGTTATTACCACATTAGTTTTAAAGGTTATCATGTTATGTTCATAGCATATAAACGTGGCATTTGATGTTAAATAATATGAGAAAGTGTAATATCTGATTGTTGCAACTTTTTTAAATTCTTTCACATGTACGGAGATAAACATCGACGCTATTTCTGTTAACGAAAACAAAAAACGTGCAATGTTTACTTACATCTTTTCTGTCTGTTGTAGATTTTATATAATTGCATTACATAAATATTATATATGCATAGATATAATATAAACGACGAAAAAATATGCTTTAGAACTGAATGGAAATGTGAAAACGTAACAATACCGTACAATAAAATGTAGGATTAAAACGCTTGTTGACTATTTTATAACGCTGATTCGATTGAAAGATACATTTATAACGTATTCGAACAGTTTGTGAAAAAATCAATTGCTTAGACATATCGCGTAAATGAAATTACGTATTTACTACGCGAATAGAACATTAAAACTTTGACCACGCATGTAAATGGGATCTGAATCCCTCGACGTGCGCGGATGGGCGCGCTCGCTGAGAGGGAAAATGTGAACGGCGTCGCTGGTTATCGACGTGACGTGTTTAGGTGCGTCGCGTTTACTCGTTACGGGCGTTCACTTGGAAATATCAGTGTTGTGAGATGAGTTCTCTATCTGATATTCATAAAAAAAAAATACGTGTATGTACAAATGGCGGTATTTCACTACTATATTTTTCATTGATACTTACATAGATCACATTGTTAGCGTTGAAGGTGTTGACGCTGAGCGCTTCTTACAATGGAACACTTGTAACATGACGTTATTGTCAAAGAAACGTTTTGTATGACCAAGTTTGTGGCTGAATAACTGAACAGAATAACAACTCCAATAAGTTAGCTTCTTTTTAAGGGCTTCCTAAATATAAATAAAAGTGACATTTTCAATTTAAAATGTTACGGACAGCCGCACCCTTAAACGATAATTAGATATAATGTGTAAAAATGAATAGTTTATGTATTAATTTATAGGACTTAGTTTAAGGATTTTGTTTGCGTTTGTATATTAAAAACATCAGGTATTTGTCTTTCAATGCCCGGGTAGGGATTAGTTGTAAAAGGTTTATTTAGAATTGAATTATTTTAATATTTTGTGTATGTATTTATATATTGTGTTTTTTGTGTATCTGAATTGTGAAATGAAAGTATTTTAAAGCACATATGAATTGCATTCTAAATTGTGCCTTGAAGGGGGGGGGGCAAAAGGAAGGCAAGATCTGGGGCGGTCTATACGGTTCGGCCGTGAATCGGTGTATTAAGCGCTTGTGACGTAAATGGACTATTAGACTATTATGTGTCCCTGGCGGAGACAACTAAGGCAATCTTCCGTCTATCCAAGTGGAAAGCCCCGGGGCCCGATGGGATTCCCATTGTAGTCATCAAGCAGCTAGCATGAGTTCTGCACTACATGGCCGCCGAGCACAACCGGGGCACCGCACCGTTGGAATCTTTCTCAATATCGAGGAGGCGTTCGACCGAGTATGGTACTCCGGACTGTTGCACAGACTAGCGAATACCCAGATCCCGCCTGCGCTCGTGCGGACAGTAGCGTCGTTCCTGGAGGGCCGCAGCTTCTACGTAACAGACGAGGACGCGAATTCGGATCCGTGACCCATCCGCGCCGGGGTAACGCAAGTCAGCTACCTATCACCATGTCTGTACGCGGTGTTCACTGATGACATCCCCAGTCTCGCTGGCCAATTGCAAGACTGAGAGGAGGACGTCGTGCTGGCATTATATGCAGACGACAGTGGTTATTTAGCATCATCTAGTTTGGCTGATCTTGCAGTGGCTAAGCTCCAGAAGGTCCTAGAACTACTGCCAGGCTGGCTGGACAAATGGCGTGTCGCTATGAATGTGAAGAAGACGGCCGCCTTATTGACCGGCCAACAGCGTACCATGCCACCGAAGCTGAGACTCCAAGGACAGGACGTCGAATGGCAGACCAGGGTGAGATATCTGGGTGTGAAAATTGATCGCTCCATGCGCATGGCCGCTCAGGTGGAGTATGTCATCAACCAGAGCAGAGCTACGCGCAGCATGCTACCCCCAGTTCTCTGGGCTCTGTATAAAAGCTACATCCGTTCTCAGCTTACATACACAGCACCAGCATGGTACGCACTGTGCTCTACATCACAGAGGAAGAGGATCCAAGCCCAACAGAATATCGCTCTACGGATGCTTGTGGGAGCAGAACAGTATGTCTTAAATGACGTAATTGCTCGCAACCTCTGTATCGAAACCGTAGAGAAATGCATCTAACATATCGCTCGCCGGATGTATGACATCACCGACCAGGGCCCCCATGAAGTCCTCCGGAATATTGCACCGATTCACGAGATATCGCCGAGCGACCGACCCCTTCTAAGAGAACTTTTCAAGACGCCTTCCTCTAAAGAGTAAAGCTGAGCTGAAGAGAGATGGACCCCACGAAACGGACCCCCGCCAGGGGACCTCTACCACTTGGATCGGTCGGGGTCATATCCTCAACGAGAAGACGCTTGGGCATGAGGCAAAAGTAAGTCCTCAACAACATTAGGTCTCGGATAACCCACGAACGCTAATGCGGAAAAAGTGTAAAGTGCTTGGCCACATCCCCTCACGTGTAATGTATGTAGTTCATGTGTACAGATGGTTGTGCTGCCTATAAATTGTAGCTATTTTGGTGCATCTGTCATCCTCAGACGAAGACTCTGAGCAGTCCGATGCCACAATCAAGGGCTCGAACGGAAAGTCAGATAACTCCTTTCAAATAGTCAGACGTGAATCTAAAGAAGCCGCCTGCCAACAAAGTATAAGCAGCAGTAGCGCGTCCAACCAACGACTCCACTATGGAGGTCAATAATATCCTTGCGAAACCTGCGAATCACCATGATTCAACGGCTTCCAAAGTCAGTTTAAAGACAAAAACGACGGCCATTGCTCTGTAGCAAACGACCGTTGGAGTCAAAACTAACATTGCAAGCGGTGCTAAGGCCAGATCACCGCCAAAAGACAAACCCCCTCCATCGATTTGTCATAGACAAATCGAAGTGAAACTTAGTATCTTCCGAGTGCACTAGGATGCACATAAAGTACTTACACATGAGCCCAAATACCAGTAAAGGTATTAAAATCTTCATGAACACTGATGAGGACTATATAAAACTCAATAGTTATCTAATGAAAAACCTTCGAGCACAAAGAAGAACGCAAGATCAAAGTGGTCATAAGTGGTGGGTATTCTTATTGAAATTGAAACCGAGGCCGTCAAGGTCGAGAGACAGAGATACTCGGCCATTACGGTGTACAGAATACACTGCAGAGACGGTATTGTCTTAGGCTTAGTCTTTGCATTCCTAGAAAGGAGCGACAAAGCCAGAGGTATTTTCTGAAAATTATTTAACGTACGCAGCCTCTCCGGAATACTAGCAGGGGCTTCATACATGTCCGAGAAATGCCACAAATATCAGCTGTACGTTCATGCAGCGGCAAACTGCTATGTTTAGCAGCGATGTGTCAAGTGTCTAGTCTTCCTCTGGACTAAAGACTGAGGTCGCATTAAAGAATCGGGAGGCAAGTCCTCTTGCCGTGACTGCGGCCAAAATCATACGGCTAATTACGGAGGGTGCCCGATCACGCGTAAATCCAAAATTTCAAACAATAAAAACAAAAATAAAAATAATAAACTAACAGACAAAACCATAGACAAAAATCAGTTCCCTTCCTTAGAAAAAACGAATCGTCCATCGGTACAGGCAAATACTAAACACCCCACTAGATCACCGACCTGTACTCACGAGGTTAGGCTCTCTCACCGGGGTAGCCCTCATACAAAGAAAACAATAACTAACGGGCAGGAGGTGTCGATCGCGCTTGAAAAAATCGGCACCCCTAATCTGAACAGTATTCCCAATGACATAGTATCTATCGACGACGTCGACAAAACAATAGAAGCCCTTACCAACCACGTCTGTAAAGAGGTCGAGAACAGTTCACGGGTAGTTTCGGTGAACTCTGATCGCAAAGATCTGCCTAGAGACGTTAATGAACTGATAAGGGCTAAAATCACAGCATTGCGCCGAGCAAGCAAATATCTCACTTGCGAAAATAAGTCTCATGCGCGTGTACTGCAACGTAAAGTGAAGGCCCGCATTTAGAAAGTTACAAATGATAATTGGAGCAACCTTATGGTAAACATAACCCCCAGTCATCAAGCTTACTGGGGACTAGCTAAAGCCCTCAACACAGAAGGATATGTCTACTCCTGCTCTTAGGAAATCTGATCACTCTATAGCGTTTGATGACCGGGAAAAAGCTGAATATTTATCAGAGAGAATTGATCAACAATGCTCTGATAAACCCCCACACAGGATGGAATAGGAGGTTCGTCACAGAGTCTCTTTACCACCAAAAGACGATCTGGAACCGATTATACACAATAAAAGTATTTAAAAGCAATTAGTTTCAGACTATAAAAGTAAATAGACGCTAAACGTAAATAGTTGTATTGGATATCGGAATCTAATGATACCATTTCCTATAGAGTGACAGAATTTATTAAATTTCAGTTTATAATGTTTGTGTATTAGTGCTTTAGATAAGCGCTGCGTTTGGAGCTCAACACTTTTGTTTTTAAATAATACAATAGTTACCAATGTACTAGTCATTACATTTATAAATATTACCTATTTACAAACTGGTGATATTCATTTAATTTATAATACTTATGTGCAATATATTACAAAAAAATATATCTTCACCTTCTTTAACTATAAAGTAAGTGATTATATTTTACTAAAAAAAAAAAATATATATTTTTTTTTAATTCCACAGTATTAGAAAAACTATTACAAAAACGCAATCTATAACAGCTACAGCATATTCGCTTAAATGTACATATATAGTAGTCTATATAATATATAGTGCAAATGGTTTTCTTTGTCACGCAATCATGTAAAAACTATGTAAGTCTCCGTATGAGACTGACCATTTGACGCGGGATCATCTGTAGATGGTTTTAGGTTGTTTATTTTTTGAAATCTATACAACCTTCATGTTTTTAGGGTTCTGTACCTCCAACCTCAAAAAAAACGGAACACCTATATGATTACTCGTGTGTCTATCTGTCCATCTGTCACAGCCAGTTTTCTCTGAATCTACTGCAATATTGAGTTGAAATTTGGCACACATACGTGTATCTGTGACCCAAATACGAACGTGCAACGTAAATAAATGAATTTTAAATATGAGGACCACTTTTGGGGGGTAAATTAGGGAAAGGTAAAAAAGGTTTGCAAATTGTACCATGTTGCATATTAAATGAAAGCCTTTTTTGTAAGGGCCTCGAATATGCATTTTTTATAACTATAAAGTAAATAATTTCAAAGATTTAAGAAAATATATGAGAATTGACCATTTCCCTTCATCTCTGTAACTACTGTACCTAAAATTTTGAAAAAAGTACAGAAAATAGTTATTTACTTATAGATTGTAGGTAAACATAAAAAGTCTATATTTTACGGACAACCGCGCTCTTAATAATTATTTTTAAATCAATGTATTATTTTGATTTCTAAGAACGGACTTAGGTTAAGCATTCTTTTGTGTTTTATTGTATTTTGTGTTTTTATTAAATAATTTGAGTGTTTGCCTTATTATCATCCAGGTAGGAATTAGTTGTAAGGAATTATATATTTTGTAATATTTGTCTGTTTATGTATATTTTTCGTGTTTTAGTGGAATTTCTTGTATTGTTTGTTTTGATTGTGTTTTGTCGTATATTGTCTTTTACAAAATTATTTTGATACGCACGGGAGTTGTATATAAAATTATGCCTTGACGGGAGGACTAATAAGAGGCCGAGAACCGCGGTCGTCCATACGGTACGGCCGCGAATCGGTGTATCGAGCGCATGTAGCGCTCTTGCGTGAAATATGCGAAGTGCATGGCTGCGCTCCCTCGATAGTAATATATGGAGCTCATATGTGCCATCTATAAAATACAGCGGAATTGGTACATCCGTCGTAGTTGTACTTCGACCGTCACTTATGAAGCTCGTGTTACAATAAACAAGTCGGAACATTGAAACGTTGTCCATCATTTTTTAAACGATAAAATATTCTTTTTTGAAAGAATTTGCGTGAAATCTGTTCAAAGGGAGCACATACATTCCGAAAAGAGTAATTATACCGAATTTCAACTCACTCGGATCTATAGTTACTGAGATTTCGTGATGAGTCAGTCAGTCAGTGGTACTTCGTTTGTATACAGAAGATAAATATGAAGGAACACATTCTATATCCACACGGGCGAAGCCGCGGGCGGAAAGCTAGTAAGAATTTTAAAAAACAAAATAAGAAAACATGCTTATTATGTAAATTGTAAAATAGATACTAATTCAAAACATATTCAAAGATCCCATTTTAGCAACACCAAAGTTTTAATTCGCCGCCTCCAGCAATTCTATTATCACGCATAATCGTTACCTCCCACGATAATGGCGCTGCGACCTCACCGAATTGACCTTCTCAGTCGTTATTCGGGTATGAGGTGAAGCGCTTGTGTGCGTTGTGATTTATATTTGCCGTCACAGAACCGGTACCGCAAAGAAACACAGAGTGCTATAATAACAATATAGAAAAGAGTGTAACTATTAACTATACGCCTTATCCGACATTATCTTAATGGATTAAAGCGATTACGAGTCTCGACGCTGTCGATCGCTCCGCCCGGAGCTGTCTCATTTAATTGTAAACATTTTTTTTATTTAACTAATTAGCTAATAATTTTAGGCTATTAATTGAATTGAACGATAATAACGATACTATTTTACTTTTTATTAAAACTAATAACCATGGTTCCCATGCGTGGCTATTTTATAATACATAATTACAATATACATACTACCTATATGAGAACCGGTTAAATGAGAGTGCAACTCGAGCGTTAAGAGTTCCGTTTTTTTTAAAGACAGCATAAATTAACATATGTTGTTTGTAAAAAAAATACATATTCATGCATTAATCATAATGTAACTTATTTGTTTTGTGCATAGATTTTTATTTATTTTACATTTGTTTCTTTTATAATATATCTCATTTTTTTCTTTCAGTTGCTAGTTTTCATACGAAAAAGGAAAGGACTATAGTTTGGAATTCCCTGTGATTTGATTATTCTTAGACTGAATAGTAGTTAAGCTACAATTAAATTAGGGAGTTGGTGATTTTCAGAAATAAGCATATTTGATTTTATTTATGATGCTAAAACATTTGACTTCGTTGTGGGTTTTCAAATTGGATTTGAATGATATTTATTCTTTTATAAATGCAAAAGTAGATAAGTATGAAGATAAATAAATAGATAACAAGTGTAAAGAAGTAGGTATATATACGATAAGGTCCGTATGATATCCATAAAAATGGTTGGTGACATTTCTGTTTATTCACGATTACACACAACATTTTTCCATCTTTACAGGATTTTTTATTTGTTAATCTACTACTGCTATCTATTTTTATATAAATTTTAAGCAAAAATAAAATTAATTATTATAATGATTTCGAGTTTTGAAATAACCAATAATATTTGAAGAAATTGATGATCGCATAGTATCTAGAAATTGTAATCGAGGCGCATTTTAAAATTTTACCAAGGCTTACACGGTTTTGTCGGTGTAACAATCGATTCTTAATTTTTTTATGTCGATTCCGTTCTAGTTTCTTTCGATCACGTTATCATTATCTTAATCTCGATTCCGTTTATGTTTTCTGTTGGGCTATAATTTCAGTCCCGTCTTCATTTTTCTCCCCAGTTTCGCTTTTACTTCCGTTCACAGTTGCTACTAAGAAATTTTACTTGCTTGTTACTACACTTTTTGGTACGGTACTACTGTTCTCGGTCCCGCTTTCTATATTGTTTTTAGCCCTGTCCAGATGCCGATCTGGTTCCTGGGTTTTTATACATATACAATGTTCGACAGACGAAGGCATCCATACTAATATTATAAATGCGAAAGTAACTCTGTCTGTCTGTCTGTCTGTTACTCTTTCACGCCTAAACGGCTGAACGGATTTTGATGACATTTGGTATGGTGATAGATGATAACCTAGAAATGGTCATAGGCTATAAATAATCACGCCATCATTCTTAGGGGGTAGGCAGTAGGCAGATAACTAAATTGAGTTAGTGATTTTTAGTCGTTTTGTTGGGACTTTTGCTCTTTCACGTCTAAACGGCTGAACGGATTTTGATGAAATTTAGTAAGGTAATAGATGGTTACCTAAAAACGGATATAAGATCAAAGTAATCACGTCATCGTACTTAGGGGGTAGGAAGTAGGCAGAAAACTGAATTGAGTTAGTGATTTTTTTATGGTTTTTGCTGGGAGTTTTGCTCTATCATGCCTAAACGGCTGAACGTATTTTGATGAAATTTAGTTAGGTGATAGATAGTAACCTAGAAAAGGATATGGGCTATTAATATTCATGCTATCGTACTTAAGGCGTAGGCAGTAGGCAGAAAACTAATTAAGATAGTGATTTTTAATCGTTTGTTTTAAAAGTTTACCTCATTCACGCCTTAACGTCTGAACGGATTTTATAAGACTTGGTTAATTTAAAGATAGGATCCTAGGCACGGACACAGGCTACTTTTTACGGCGGGAAAATACCTCATTCCCGCGGAAATCTAGCGTGATCGTGTCAAGAAGCGCATGACGCCATAGCTACTGAAATGATTTTGATGTTTTTTTTTTAAACTGAGTGTTACTAAGACTTCAAGTTAGTATTTGATCACTTTTCTAACTTAGAGGGTAGGTAGGCGCCATAATTTAGGGAATTTATGATAAAATTTTGATGCAACTGTCTTTATTTAACAGTTTTACTTGGATCGAAACTTAGCGACATTCCATCACACTACTTAACTTATAGGGTTGGAAGGTACCAAAATTCAGACCACTTTCGCATTCATTTTCGCATTCGATCATTTCGAAAATCGCATTCGCTATGACGATAAATAAAGCTCAGGGGCAAACATTAAAAGTAGCCGGCATTAATTTAGAAAAGAGTTGTTTTTCTCACGGACAATTATACGTGGCTTGCTCACGTGTTTCAAGTCCACAGAATCTCCATGTGTTGGCCAGAGAGGGAAAAACAAAGAACATAGTTTACAAAAATGTACTACAGTAATAAGGCCTCTTATTTTAGCTTCCTACATTATTATACTACTTACATTAAGTTAGTACTTCCTACGCAGACGATGTTGCGGATGTCACACTGTCTAACATCGGGGTTGGTAGGTAGTTAGTAGTATTTTAAACCGATTTACATTATTTACTTTTATATTTACTAAGGAAACATTCGAGCTATCCATTATGTGCTTAGGTTGCTTTTGAACAAATTTTGATGTGAAGTTGAGGACCGGACCACGATAGTAGGACATTGTTGCAGGGGGACTTACAGCCGGGAGAAAACAAAAAAACTTATGCGGACGAAGTCGCGGGTAAAAGCTAGTTTATTTTATAAATTCGCATAACAAGAACTTGTAAGACTATACAGTGCCATTTAATAATGAACATAAATTGTAAATTTAATTCCAATTGGATGTACAAAATGAGTTCACGTGTCTACGAATATACTATGCCTGATTTTTTCGATTGAGTATTAAAGAAGTGGAGAAGTTGTATCTTATCATGTTATTCCTATTTATATATAACGAATTATATCCTAAATAAACATTCTTTTCTACATGCCAATTTTATAGTTATCGGAAATAATTATTTATTCTGGTGTAGGAATTTTTCGAGTAGCTCATTAAAATTAAGGTTAAATTCATAGGTAACAGCGCAAAATGGTGGTCAATAAGTCTTAAAAAAAATAAAATCCAATTAAAAATCTAGTAAAAGTTGACCCGTTACACCATTACGTCCCTTGCTCTCGTTATTTTCGAATTTGGACAGCTCAAAAATGTTCACTAAACGTTTTCGAGCTATTTGCCCTTCACGCAGTAGCGGTTCGCGGAGCATTTTCTGCCGCAGACATCCGTCAGTGTTTAATATTTTTATGTAACCGCTGGCTATTTGAGTACCCATTACAATGATAATGATCGGTTGCCGCGGCGGTTGAAGCGGGCTGGCGAGTGAACCGCGGTGTCCGCCGCCATTCCTGCTCCATTTGTTTCGTTTGGCATAGTATATCTTGTGAATTTTGAATTCAACGTTTTTCGTGACGGATGTACCTTTTAGCTTGTTTTTTTATCTTCTTCCTATGAAAATTGTACGATAAGGTTATTAAAAATTGGTTAATTATTGTTTCTAACTTGATTTTCAAAAATCGAGTTTTCATCGAATCTTGACATTTGAACCGCTCTTAACGTATCACGTAACTAATCGCTTGTAATTCAACTTACATTCGCTCAGGTGGATTTTGAAAAATCTACAAATAATAATATTTTCAAAAAAGGTTTTTTTAAAATACCTTTTAGGTTATTATACTGATCGATATTTTATATATCGATAGTTCATATAATCTGCTCTTTTGCCCAAAAAGTTGCAACGGTTGCCGCAAAATGCAAATAATTGATATGCAAATATGTATTGATTTGTTCAGAGATATTTATTTTTCTAGAAAACTTTTTCAAAACATGTGTTTTTGAAATAATTCTCCAAACACTCTCTCTATAAATGAATTTAATAATTTAAACATTTTTTTTTGTCTCCAAAAAACGTCGTAAACTGCCATAAACCGTTTTAAAATCGGTTGAGTTGTTCAAGGGATATCATCGGAAAAAAATATCAGTCTTTTTTTAATAATAGACTAATATACCGATAAATTCTAAAACGTAATCAACTTTCATCTTAGAATCAACGCAGATCGATGCAAAAAATATCAAAATCGGTCGTTTTGTTCAAGAGATATCGTTAACGAAGTATTAAAACACATAAATATCCAAATTTACTTGTAAAATTCGTGTTGGATTAATGTTTGGTACATGTGGCCTTATTACGTAAGAGCAGAAATTGACTTCGATTCCGGAATCGATTTGCAAGTGGAATGTTGTGTATAAAAAAATATTATTGTTATACGCAAATTGGAGCGACATTAAAGCGTTAGATTAAATTAAAAATGTTGCACACTTATCGAAAACCGATGACAATACAATAACATTATGGTATAATTGGACTGATTTGATGATGGAGCCAGAAGGTAGGTAGAGGAACTCCATAACGGAGTAACATATCTAAGTTGTCTTTGAGCTTGTTAGAGTTGTCTTAAGATGTACTCTCACCATGAGCGACTTTTAGGGTCTGATGATGGAGCCGGAATGTATGTACTAGCACTCCATTTTAGAATAAGGTAGCCTAGCCATGTTTAGGCTTGATGCAAATTCCTCCAAATACTCTTTGGCTATGATTGATTTTCAATGTTTGGTGACGAAGCCGGACGGTTGTACTCGTATATGTTTGCGAGGGACAACGTATCCTAACCGTGTTTGGGCTTGTTGGAATTGTTCTGAGATGAGACCCTGAAAGTCAATCATGGTCAAAGTACGATGATTAACTTTAAGGTTCTGATGATTGAGCACAGAAACTCCATAATGAGACAACGTTGTCTTGTGTCATTTAATCTAACGATTTACATAATAATAACTTTCTTCATTTGTACGAAATACTAGCGAAGCAAAATCGTTTGTAAATCGCTCAAGAATCGCTTGACTATTTTTATATTAGAGAACGTAATATTAGAATTATTGATAAATCGCGATTTCTAGCGATTTTTAATTTCGCGTATGTGATTAAATTCCATTGTTATAATTTAATGATTTCACTGTAGAGGCAACACTTTTAATAGAAAGACAGTTTGCATTTCGAGAAACTAAATTGAGAATGACAAAAAATTTAAAATCATGTCAAATCAGAAATCGTATTTTTTTTCATAAAAAGACTGCGAATATCGTAAAACGTATCAAAATCAAATGAAACGTGCAAAATATATCTTACGCGAAAAATTATTTTTTCTGCCAATATCTTGACAATAGCTTGTTAAATTTTTAAAAATTAAGAAGCTGCTGCTTTCATTCCGACTTTCGGAAATCGAAATTTTATGAAATATTGAAGGGTTAGGATCTTGACAATGTATTTGACGTTTGACGTTTGGCGACGTGTGTGCGTGCGCGCGAGTGAGTAAACTTTTCATAACTTTTGATCGGATTAACCCATCGAAAGGCAGTTTGTAACATTTTAAAGGCTTCCACTCAATTTAGACGTTTTGAAAATTTCAAACAGTATTATCACAGTGAATTAAAATATAAGTATTTAAGATGTTATACATACAGAACATAATAGTTTACCGACTAATAAAAATTCTTATATAATATGTATGTATAGCGTGTCTTTGGTGGTGAAATGAGAAGTTATATATTTTACACGAAAGAAAAAGTATTTGTATAGCGAACCTTCAATCTATTTTAAAATCCTTCGCTTGCTTTGGATATTAAGTCTGCGCTGTAAAAAAAGTCTTCGCTCCCTTTATGAATAAATAACTATTATAGTTTAGCTGGTTATTAAACGAAATTTTTTAAATAAATTATTTTATATTTTAATCTATTTAATAATAATGTACATCAGAGAAAACATATAGATAATATACATAGAAAACATTTAAATAAGAATTATAATTATCCTTTTGATACAAGTTTGGATATTAGAGATCGCAAATTAATATTTTCAGGATAATACTCAAACTACAGTGTCTAGCGCCACTAACTTAACATAAGATAAATAGACATAATACTTTTTTTTTTCAATGATCGTTTCTTGTACGACTTACACAACATTCCAAGAGAGACGGTATCGGGCCATAGCTCTCATACTAGCTCTATGCGCATAGAGAATTCCTCACATTTTTAAAAAGTCTTGTACACTTTACTGTAAAAGTAAAATTATTATTAATTTTTTGAAGTAAAGCTTAGTTGGACACGTGGATGAGAGTTAAATTTTAGCATGTCAAGAAATACGTATACATTTTCAGCAAAATATTAGCATCATGGACAGACGTATGTCTCGAGGAAAATAGATGCGTCTCAGTTAATTTCTCTTGTAAATCATGATCGCAGACGTAGGAAGAAAAAAGAACGGCAGGTAGAGCCAAATTCGCATGCGTAGTCTTCTGTATCATAGATTTTATTTTGATGCGCATGCGGGGACGCTACACCGACCTTTAAAAATTTTAAGCCTATTACGTAGGCCAATAGGCCAATTCACATAATAATTTAGGCCTCGTATTCAAACAGCTTCGCAGATGTTTTTTTAAATACGTATTGTATTTGATAAATTGTATATGTTACGAATTTTTTTTCAAAGATAGATAGAAAACGATGTCGGTTAAGTTTGTCGTTTGATCGTTATTTTCTCGTAGATGAAGCGAGACAAAGCCTGATAAGTAACGATTTAAGCATTCGCTGATACCGGGATTTTAATGCTTTTTGCATATTATATGTCACGACAAACTATACCTTCCAACAAGTCGTACACACACAGTAATTTTTTTGTGTATGGATCAATAGTATACGCAACTTGGTACTTATACCGTTCAAACCTTTCTTACTTATGAAAAGAAATATTAAACTACACGAATCAAGAGTATTGTATGACTCTTTGTAATTTTTTTTTTTTGTGATTATTGGGATACAGGCGAAGTTTAAAATGAGAGATGCGTAAGACATTGCAAGAAATTTTGAAGTTTTATTTCAGGTTTTTGACTGTAGAAGTAAACCTTAAAATATTTCATTCCAGATCGTCACCTGTGGTCCACGACTCTTCTGTGCCGGCTGAAAGCGGCTCGAGACCTGTTAAGCACCGTCGCCATTACGGCGACGGCGTCTGTGACCAACTTAGTCTCCTAGAAACGGAGCAAGTGCTCTACTTTGATTCAGATTGAAAATTTATTGGTCAGTGCACCCGTGGTTAAAGAACGAATCGAATCCGTCACTTTGAAAGTAACGCATTCCTCAATTTAATTTGAAAGTAATACATTAACGACTTACCACCGTTCTACTCGGCCCACATTTGGAATTTTCGTTATTATGCTAACAGATATGTGAGGTCAGGACGAATATAATGATATTAAACCTTAGAAATCGAACGACACCTTTTGAAATTAGAGACGCAGTACACGAACTTTTAAAATTTTGTAGATCCTGAACAAGTATGCTATTAAGTTGTATAATGACTTGCGAAGCAGGTTACACTACTTTGCGTTAGACAGTTACATTAAAAAGATATAAAAAATAAATAAATTGGCTTGCAGTTTCATATGAACGTTACATAAACTGCAATCACTACTAACGATGAGAGTTATAGCTAGATAAAGAAATGCTTAATAGAGAGATCCTTCTACTGGCGAAAGTCGACGACGGCGCGGCGGAGAAAGTACCGCACCGCAAACGTGCGGGGGGAAGGAGATTGTAAAAATCATACCGCGCGTGCTCGCCGCTTATCTCTCATCGCGTGCGCACTACATCTCCGTTATTAATGTCGCGCCAGCTTATGCTAATGAAACGGCATGCGGCCAGCCGTCTAGCGATTGTTTGTTTCCTTTTAATTTTTATACGTTCGAACATAATACCTCGTGCACACAGGGGGTTCGTTAAACCGACACGACTCATTGTTCGCAATTTCGTGTTTTATTTACGGCGCAGGAACACGCAGCCACCCCTCGATCGCTTGAAAATGTTGAACTAGTTCCTTTTTATTACGCAACTCTTAGTTTGCTATGGTTGCTTGTTATAGGGATAATTATTGGAAATTTAAAAAATGTAGGTGTGTAACATTTATAGAGTCTATTCTACATTTCTGTTTTACACAATGCAAAGAAAGTCATCAGTTTCATTTACATTATTACGCTTCTCTCGCGTTACGTATTGACTAATTACTAATTTTCTTTTGAGTACTCTTGCTATTATAGAACCAATCCCGCTTTCGATATCGTTCCTGGTTTCTTATAAACTATAGCCATGGAATGCATTAGTGAGAAGTATAAAATATTGTAAAGTTATTTAACTCGACGAGAGGTAAGTCTCTTAAGAAGACCAAAGATTCTAGTATTCGAAATTAAAGAGTATTTTCCTTCGAGATCGATATGTTTATTGATCAGTTCTTCAATCTTCCCTTCTATTATTTCTAAACTTTTACTTATTAACTTATTATAACAATTCACTCTTTATCACTATAAAACTTGTAAACTCGGGCATCAGCCCTCGACCCCTTTCTCTGTACTTCTCTCTAGTTCTCCTCAATTGTTACGCTCGAATGTTTTATTCTATTCTAATTTGAAACTGAACGCGAACCCGCGAACCCTCATATGCAAGCAGGGAGGTCGGATACCCCCTATGTCACCTACTCCTACTACAATATCCTATCTCAATCCGTCTTGCCTTTTATAAAAAAATATCACATCACAATAAAACGTCACACATCTATAAAAATAAATATATTGTCCCTATCGTTCATTTTCATTTACTACGACTTTCTTATTATTAAAACTATTATTGATATAGCTACAATCGGATTGTTGACACTCTGTCTTATCATCGTTTTCGCTTGATCTCGTCCTCTTATATTATTGTTTTGTCTCTCACAATTCTTATCGCCTTCTAATATCGCTTCTCCTCTTAGTAAAGCAAGCATGGCCGATAAAATGAAAGAAAAATAATAACTTTTAGACCTTCAAGAAATAAGAAGTAACACAGATAAACATATTAAAAAAATAAACAGTAAACTTATATTTAATCTAACAATGAATTCTATCGGTTTTCTAAATTTTATCAAAATTAGTTAAATTATTATTGAGTTCCGTGTAGATATACCGATAAGCAGGCAGAAAAGTTAACAGTGAGTAGCTTATATACAAGAAAATAATGTGCTTTGTTGGTTTACTTAAGCGTATTAACATTAATTCAACTATTGTTGGGCTATGAAAAACATACAAAAAAGAGGCAGAAAGGCAAACAAACAAAAAGTAACCTTAGTGTCAAACTATCTCCATGCTAATTTCATAAATCGGTACAGCGGTTTACGCGTGAAAACGCGACAGACAAACACAAACATTTTCGCATTTATATTATGAGTATGGATTAAAGACAAAATTACCATAATAAATTATTTGCTACTGTTGTATTGATATATGTTTTACGTGGTCTGATTATTATTAAATATTGTCAAGATTCTCGCTATCAAATTCTATCTTGTTTATATGTCTAAATTAGTTCCAGATCTTATAATATTAATATAGTAAAACCACTCGTATATATTAAAAATCATCGTTATCGTTGCATCAACTAGTCAATCAGAAAAAAAATATTAGCATTCAAACAACAAAATATTTGTTTTGTTTTCTTAGGTATGTAGGTTTTTGTATAATAATTGACTTGACTTGTTCATCCCTAAAAAGTTGAAGTTATTGAAAGTATCGTGCCAACACGCTGACAATGCGCATTGGACTTTCAATATCTTTTGTGAATGTTTCCAAATAGACTTTGGAAAGCTGTTACTATCGATCGGTAATTTGTTAGTCAGTCAGATATTGCAAAAATTGTCGATTTTCCGCAGTCTATATACCTTAAGTGGCTCAAGTGGCTTAGTCGTTAAGGAGGTACCGCTACCAGGAGGTACCGCTTTCGATCATGACCACGGCCGAATCGACCAATGAATTTTGAACTTGGGTCAAATTAAACCACACGTCCTGTGCCTCGGAGAGCACGTTATCCCGTTGCTCTTGCACGTATCGTCGCTTGGGTGATGACGGTCGATAGAAGCTCTCGATCTCTATTGTGGTATGTAGGGCTTACGGTTCGAGCCCTTCGATATGAAATAAAAAAGAGATTGCGGGCGGGTATGCCTCAGCAGTGGGGCTGATAAAACTTGACAGAACACAACATATCTCTTGCATGTTAAAGGTTTACGAAACCTGATGCACTATATCATTACGGAATTTTAATCGATTCGTCGGATTTTGTATGTAGACATTAATGGTCGTATTATGAAGTCTAAAATAAGGGTAAAACATTATGACTATAAAATCGTATCTTATTACTCATTTGAATTAAACACGCCTAAACATTGTTTTAATTATCTTGAATATCTAACATTGCTCGAATGAATGTCACAAATACAAAACACTGTTAAGTCAAATAACCGTTCCGACGCTGTTTATTTTATCTTTTGTTGTAACACATTAAATGTGAGGGGTGTTGTAGGGGAGCTAAAAGTGATTCGAAAAGGTTTGTGTGAATAAATGCACGGCGAGCACGCGAAAACACCTGCACCATTCCTGTGAGCTTTTGTTAGCTGTTAGAGTTGTTGATTTTTCATAACAAGCTAAAAAAAAAATACGTAGCGATCCCATCAAAAGATATTGTGCTTAATAAGCGATAAACGGGTGAGGTGTAGCGCAAGGGCGGGCGATTTAATGAGGTTGTGTCCCTAATTTTAGTAGGCTATTATGAATGAGTGACGGATTTATAAAAGAAAAAATATGTCATTCAATATGCAGCTGACATTTTTATTTAATTGTAAATGTAATAGGATATTCAAATGTCAGACGCTATTATTGACCTGTGTTGTATAAACGGAACCCTTATAGAATCAGTGTCGTGTCTGTATGTCTGACTGCCCGTCTGTCCATCTATTATGGCCTATGTTTTCACCAAATTTACGATCGTTACGGTTTGGTACACATAGAGTAATGAAGTGAATTTCTGATTTAGAGGGTCAGTTTTTGGGAGATCAATTGAAAAATAAGAAAATGTATTTAGACAAGTGCATCGTGTGCCACGTTAAATATACAGGTTTTTTTTTTGTCTAAAATACAAACATATACTTTTAATATTTTTTTCAATGCGTGATTTAAAAGATGTTAAAGTAAATACGCATGTGCAATGAGCAATTCCCCCTCATTTCAAAACTAACAAACCTAAAATTTTGGAAAAAAAGGCGGAATATATAGGGCCTCACTTATCATTAAATGGTATAAATAAAGACGCTGTCCGCGTCTGTCTCTGTGTTTATCAACTTAATTGTTTTAAACTGCGAAAAAGATTTTGATACTCTCTATTATTTAGAGAATTTCTTCCCTAAGATGGAGGCATATGTATAACGCGCGCATATATTATTTATAGAAAGTAGAGCGAAATCGTTGTTTTGTAATGAAGTCGTAAAAAAAATATTTATCCGGGCGCTTGCATTGCTGACGCTGCTTAAATCGTATTTATAGGTACATACTACGGAATTACGTATCTTAAAAAGGCCCCCAGAAAAATCAGCGATGATACAAGTTTATATTCTAAAGATAACCCACATCACTTAAATTTATCTTTTGCCTATACTATTATAATATTTGCAAAGCGGTTTTGACCAATATAATATTAATTATTATCCAATTAAATATGCTAGTTACGTTGAGCATTTAACGTAAATTAGAATTGTTTTTTACAGTATTTAATGCTATATATAAAAATTAATGGACCGTAATCGAAATAGAGTACCTATGTAACCGACATCAGAATTCAAAACCTGACGGGAAACAGAATCAGGATCAGTGGCAGGATCTACAAAACAAACACAAACAAAACAAGACCGGGAGTACGATTGCGATTGACAGAAAGATCTACAAATTAATTTATCCTATACCTGTGCGGGCGAAGCCGCGCTTAGGGCGGGATAGTAATTAAAAAAAAAATTAAGCGAATATCATGTCTTTAATCCTCACGGAAAACGCCAAGTACTCGTAAAAAAGGAAATGTGTATAATATGTGTTGCTTAATTTCAACGCGGATCAATGAGGTAATTAGTCCTCGTACGGAACTCTCTCTACGCGAGTCCGACTCGTGCTTAGCCAGTTTTTTATTGCCAGAGTTGTATAATTTTATATTGTTTGGTATAAATGGAAAGTTAAATAATTATATGTGATAAGCAGTCTTATTAGTCTCATTTCACTGTTTGACCGTCTGATGGTCAGATTTGAAAGCTCTTAAATACATCTCATAATTCAGAATTATGAGATTTCTATGTTATGCACTTTTACAACAAAAATTTATAGATTATGCCTTATTATAACTAATATAAAAGTTAATTTTAACATAGGCTAATAAAATCAATTTGGCTCATTATATAAATAAATCGAACATTTCCATTTTGTTTTTTGTCAGGTTTTTATCATTTCACTGTCGGGTTACATGTTCTCTAAGTCTTTCAATTTCAGTTCCAGGGAGCTTATATCTTGAAACCTCCACACTGATCCTCTGCGGGTCGGGGCTGGCAAAAATCTTTTTCACCAATGCGTTGACAATGTTCACGACCAACGGGTTGTCGTGGTCTCTGAGGCACGGAGTGATTGGTTTTATTTCAATTAATTGACAAAAGTTTTTAGTCAATGTGTCCGTGATTAGAATTTGAATACGGTGCCCTGTTCGAAAGAAATAATCTTTACGACATCTTGATATTTCTTGAACTATTTAAATTCTTCCTTAGTATATGTCAGAGCCTGTTTAAATACGAGGTGCTATAGGTTATCTACATATTTTTATAATTTATGTATATGCTCTAAATGAGTTTTTTATGCAATAAGTATGCTTCACTCCACAAAAATATGAATTTCAGGGGCTTTAATGCTGTATATAAAATCGCAATTATCTATATTTTAGAAATTACCAAAGAAAATAGTCCAAAGAATATTAATCTGTATGATTTTACAGGTGCAACATGGCTTCAAACCTTAACCGTTCCATCATAACAACTTGTATCATAGGAGTGCTGGCTAGCACTTATGCCCTGTATGTGGAGATGGCCGCCGAAGCTCGTCCTGGCTACAAGGCGATGTGCGACCTGTCCGACCACATGAGCTGCTCTAGAGTCCTCACGTCGGAGTTAGTATAGACAGAAGCGCCGCAGCGAGGCCCTAAGCTCAGTGCGGGTTGGGGCCTACTAACTACTTAAATAAATTGAAACTCATTCTGAGATTAAAATTACTAATGTCAATATGTTGACAGCTAACAAATTAAGAAATATGAAAATGTATATTTATTCTAGACTAAAATGTCGTCTTATTACGAATGAATTTCATTATAAAAATTGGCAATGGAAAAGAAAAATATTTCACATTAATGGTAAGGTGTTTTATCTCTTATTGAAAGCTTAAATAAATTATCGCCAGTTCGAATATGTAATGACAAGAACAGGCAAGAACTTCTTTGGGCCTATTTATAGATCATTTGGCAACCGAAATTCTTATAATAAATTTCTTTGATGTAATTTCAGTACCACATTTTTTTTAATTCAGTTACATTGTTATGATTTTATTAATTCATTTTCATTAATATTTACGTAAACATATTTTAATTTGAGCAATAATATTTTTAACATATTAAAATATGTACTTACTACCTTGAGAATTCGTAATAAATTTCCATAGTATTTTTAAAGCACATGAAAAATATTTTAACAGCCAAACTCTAGAATCTGTTGTCACTTATTTTTTAGCTTGTAATACGAATTATTTTTCATTTTACAAATTGTGGAACTGAAAATATAAAAGCTCTTTTCATAAATTTTATCTAATGCGAGTAACACTGAAGTTAGGTCTTTTTTGTCAAGTGATTCAAAAAGAGGAATTAATTTGTTATACTTCATTAAATTAGAAAATATGTTTATTGTGACCATTCGTTAAATATAACCGACTAGCTTTTGCCCGTGGCTCCGCCCGCGTAGGCATAAAATGTATTCTTTCATCTTGTTCATATGGAAATTTTTTTATAGGGCCAATTTATACATATTGTGATATAACCACAGCCCTATATATTCGTAGCTATTTCGTTTACATGGCTGATGTTTTTAAAGCAATATAAAGCGACAACTTAAAATTGTTGGAAGTTAAACATAATTCATACCTACTGATTTTTGTACATTTCATCACCATTAATTAAAATGAAAATCGGTCCAGCTATTCTCCAGTTATAAGTGTTCGAACAGTTATATTGTGTAATGTATTTAAATTGGAACTAAGTATTTTATAAGATGAACTCGCTAATATGTATTATAGGTATTATAAACGCTATAGTTTGTAAGGATGGATAGGTACGGAAGTATAATGATTGATGGTAGTGCAAAAGTTATAGGTGGCTACTGCAAATATACTCCTATAAACTATGTTAAACGATTTATTTTGGTCTATAAACATGCAGATTTTGCGATTAAGAAACGCGTGAGCAAGTCACATAGAGCTGGCCGTGGGAAAACATTGCGCTCAAATGTATGCCTGCTACCTTATGGTCTGACCCTGCCGCCGGACCGCACCGTAATATCGCGCACTCGCTTGTCATTCGTCATAACTATTCAAATATTTGTCCAAATGATGGAGTGTAAAAGACAAAGTTTATCTACTTTAAACACCAGATGCGATAAAATTATATATTTTGATATAAGGATCAATTTGTTACTAAAAATGCATTAGAAATAAATTATCTATTATTATTGCATTTATGGTTCACTATTTTGGCGATAATGGCTTACACATAAAGATAGTTATATGCCGTGAGCTTTTTGTAGGACTATTTAAGATAAACATTTCCATTGTACATTATATATACGTGTAATTCCAACGGTTTTGCGGCGCGCCAGAATACCTGCAGATGGCAGATTTTCTCCTGCTTACTTGACACTTATCGTTATATTTTGTTAATTCCCACTATATCTTTATAAATTATAGCCTATGTGTTATTCTGATGTGTAAGCTATATATTATTGTACCGCGTCATCGAAATCCATTCAGTAGTTTTTGCGTGAAAGAGGAACAAACATCCATCCATACATCCATCCAAACAAACTTTCGCCTTTATAATATTAGTAAGGATGAAGTGCTTCTGGATATAATTATTTATTACCTTTTGTTCATGGCTTCGCTCGCGTTAGTATAAAATGTGTTCCTTCATATTTTACTTAGAGCAATCTCTGTGTCAATCTCGATCTCGATTCATGTACTTTCATAAAGAACTGAGTTTATTGGTGTTTTGTTCATATTTTTCAAAATACTTATCTCCGAATTTCGTAATTTCTACGCTTTTTGTGGATGGTATTTCGGATCCATAACACAGAGATCATAATTTTAGTATCCTCAGAACTGATTGAAGATAGCTATCTGAAATCACACACTAGATATCAATTAAAACTATCAATCCTCGAATCAATCAATCAAAAAAAAAACAGTCGTCAAACAAATTTGCATTTTTAAACTGATATATCTTGAACCGTAATACAGCATAAACACTAGGTACCCGCTAACAAATATGACAATGCCTATCATACAATGAACAAACAGATGGCGTATCCGTATACAAACAAATTTTATTAACAAATGTGCCAACTCATTAATTGTTTGTACATGTAATAAGTAAACGCAACAACAAAGTATACACTTCCCTTGTTTCCTAACGCGATCGTGTCGTATATGTATTGTGCTTTGCTGACATTTTCGTAAACCTATTTTCTTCCAACGTAAATATTTATTGTTCTCGTTTTGCAGATACTCGAAGGGCTTCGGCATTATACCGCATGGCTCCGCGTTTGAAGTACCGAACTGTATCTATGGAATTATTTTTTATTGTCTCCTTATATTCTTGAGTAAGTATGCGTATGTCGAAGATATTGAAATTGAAAATTTATTGAAAACGAATTGTAGGTTTTATAAGATTTTTTCACGTTAATAGTAGCTTCGATTTTTTATTTCATATAAGTTTGCACGTACGATTCTTATTATACAAAATATTGTCTATTATTTATTCATCTATTAGAGTTGTGAAAAATTACTCAACCAGTTTCTCCAGCTAGTTTATCCGATTTTTGAGTCATTTTCAACGTGAAAAAAGCTAAATGTATAGCCAGATATCATACACATACATTTGAAATGTTGGTTATAAGAACTTTTTTTTATTTCAAGAAAATAAATACAGCCCAACCTTCTCATATATTTATTGTCTTGAATGAAGTGGTATTTCTATTATAGGTAACAGTTTTACGATATTTTTTTAACAAGGTCATAATATAACTTTGTTGCAGCGACTTACGAAGACAAAAGGATCGTGCAGCTTCAGTTCTTCCTGGCGCTGGGGTCTTTGGCGACGAGCGTGTATCTCGCATACTTGCTGATGTTCGTCCTCCACGACTTGTGCGTGGTCTGCGTCTCCACGTACGTCGTCAACGCGCTTGTCACTGTTTTTTTGTACGGGAAATTGAAGGCCTTCAAAGAAAAAGTTGCTTAAGTTCGACTCGCGTGATTAGTACAAGAACAATAGCTAACATATTAAGATGTGGTTTTCGTTACATTTTTTTTTTGCACTGTTAATATCTCACATTACATATAGACGTATTCTGTAAGAATTGTACACAAAAACGATCATCAAAATATACCTTCCCAAAGTTTGGAATTGAGTAACTTTTTACTTGTTGAATTATATATAGCGAATTTGCTGTTGTATAGTATCGTTTAATACGATGGAAAAATATGAGCAGGCATCGAGTATGTTTCGTGATTGCTTTGTCATAAATAAATGTATGTACCGTTGAAAATTTATATCTAATTTCGAGAAAAATGAAAGAAGCAAGTTTAGCAATATTTTTCACGTTTCTTTCAATCTAATTTAAAACAATTGTCAACTACACATATGATAGAGAAAAAAATTATTAAATGAAACGTTCTTTGATAGAACGTGTTTGTTAATAAACAGGCAGGCAGATAAATAATAAAATGATTTTACAAGTGCATATTATATTATTGTTATTAGTTAAAAAAGAAAACACTGCAGTGGTCTTCAACTTTCCATTTAAACGTAATTTGTCAAGACGGAATAAGCAGATGTATTTTGTGTTATGCTTTACAGTTTTCTATTAAATTATTAAATTTTGTCATTTGTAACTTATTTTCATTTAAATTCATGTTATTTAAGATTTATCATCAACGTGCAACGTCAATCTAAAATAATTAGTAAAGTGAACAGGCTCGGAGTGTTGAATATTTCAAAATACATAGCCGTCGTTTCACAAACACAACGATTTTTCCGTGCAGCCTCTTTTTTAGACCGGGCGGCGGGCGGCGGGCGGCGCCGGAGCGACGATGGTGCTGCGGTGTAGGTCGGCCGCCGGCGCCCCCGTTGTATTGTGGAGTTATTAACGGTTCTTCTTAGGCTTGTTTTTTTTCTCCGAGATCCCTTGTTTTTTTTCGTCAACTATCTACATTTTAACCTAATAATAACTTGGACCGTATTCTTTAGTCTCAGGAGTAATCTTCTAATCTAAGCAAAATATATTGAAGGTTTTGAGAACGCACCTCTCCGGTCGGTACGTAGTAGACATGCAGTAGAAATATCAATAGCGTGACCACAATAATGTGGTTTAGCTCAATAATGTGTCTTATTTCTTTGTCTATAACTTCTCGAGATCTTTTGTATCGTTTAAGCTTGTATAGGCCTAGGATTTTGTGTATGTAAACTATTTTTCTTTTCAATTTCTTGTTACAATTATTTACGACCAATTTGTGTATGATTTTGAATATAGAGCTAAATTATTGCATATACATATATTAAATCTATGTATTGATGAAATCATAGATAATTCGACAAAATTGTTAATAATTTTAAGAGTTTCGACAAATGGCACATGTACTAAAATATTTCGTATAAATTCTGTTGATAAACATCAAACGTACAGGTAACACTGACTAGTAGAATTTAATTTTCTATGCACAATTAAACAAGTTAATTTAGATTAAATTAAATTAAGTCAGTCATTTGTCATAAAAATAAAACTTCAAAGATACAAGTTTTTTTCGTAATCTAAGTCACAATGTTAAGCGTCAGTGAAACTCGTTTTTGCTCTATTTTTTACTCATTAATGACCTATGAAATTGCTCTAAACATTTGAGTATCATTATGAATTACAACTGCAATGTTTTTTTTTCAATAATTTGTTCATGTGTGGCTTTAGGTCTTTTAGTATTTATCGACATATTATTCATGTTCAATATCGAAGTACGTACAGAGCCACCTGTGATTTGAGTTCGAAATGTTTACTCGTTTCTACTGTCCGCTGTTGAGACTTCTATTGAATAATAGATGGCACTACCTTCTCAAGCAAAGTCGATGTTTTTATGTTTTTAGCATCATTATTTACATTGAATTTTTATTCGTAATAAAAAGTAAATAAAGGTAAATGAAAAATATTGATTAATTTTATTGTTAAGTATTACATAAAAATATCTATCCAATGATAATTTTAAATGGTTTTAAAGTACGTTTCCACTTTTCTCATATTAGACTATAAAATTCATTATGTGATGTGAAATTACAATCGCTATTTTAAATTATTTTCTTAGAATTGGTTACACATAAATATGAAGAACATAATTTATTTAATTTTTATTATGAATTTTCACTACTATTATGTTAACCGAGAACATAACAAATAAACATCGATTTATTTTTTTTATAAAAATATTTGCCACGTCGGCTGGTAGTCGTGCATATTTAAAGCAATAAGAATTTAGTCGTAGATATTGAAGGGAAAGTTCTTAACGTACATTTGGGATGGGACTCAATTTGGAAAAACTGAAAACGTAACAAATGTCTTCATTTTCGAGGAAGGGCCTAAGGAATGAGCGAAACAGTATACATAAAATAAACTCCGATTCAATCATGTTCTTTATTCAAATCCTGAGTCCCCACCTTTTTTTTTCCAACCGTGCTCTCGATTCCAGTACCGATTCCGGTTTCTTGTGCATCATTGCACAAGAATGCATTAGTGAGAGGTATAAAATATCATGCGTGTAATCCAGGAAATAGTCTATCTGCATACTAAATTTCATATAAATCCGTTCGTGTGTAATCGAGTTTCAAACAACCAAACATCGTCACTAAATATCTCATTTGTAATATGAAGATATAATATTGACAAAAGACGCAGTCTAAAAACTATATCGTTCCTTCTTATTATTAATTATAATAACCATTATTGTTAATCATATTTCATTTTTTGACAATCTCTCTTACTATTGCTTTCGCTCTACCTCACCCTCTCAAACCACACCTTCCTCACCCCGCCCTCCCTCCCAATCTTCATTGCCCACTCTAAAACCACTCCTTTTTTAAACAAAGCAAACAGTAAACAAAGACGAAAAAGTATAATAATATTGATGACTTCTAAATCTCCTAATTACAAAGAGTTATAGAATTAAACATGCAAAATATATCAGTAATCTATATTTTATGTAATGACTTCTGTCAGTTTTCTAAATTTCATCGATATCAGTTAAATCGTTGACGAGCTATAAGTAGACAGACAGAAAGACAAACAGACAATAGCTTATACATTTCAAAATTGTATGCTTTATTTATAGACTAAAATTTAGTAAAATCTGTTGTTTTTCAGTTTTTTAACTGTTGTTGAGCTATGAAAAAACATACAAACGAACAGACAGACAAAAAAGTAGTCTATGTGCGTCGCCTGGAATCAAACTACTTCCGTGTCAAATTTCATCTTAGGCGTGAAAATGTAACCGACAGATAGACATTTTCGCATTTACTGGTATGGATGTGTGTATATTTAAGTATATGTCTCCAGACAGAACTTAATTTAGTAACAAAACTAAACTATCGGTTTTTATATTTAATGTAAGTATATATTTTTGTACTTATGAAATATTTTTTGGACATAATAAGCTTCGCTTCTGTCGTGTGTCCCATGACATCCATGTTCTTTTTACAATTAAATAGCTTGCGTTTACACGTTACTCGTAGTTTTACCTGAATAAATGAGTAACCGATTCAAGCTGGTTTCCTTTGATTATTGTTCTCTGTTATACAACGTTTTAATAAGTCACTTCGTTTCCACTCCATTTAGTTCCTGTACCTTCTTTTCTATTGTGTGAAATGTGACATATGCGCAGATACACAGTTGCGTTCAAGCCCATAATATTCTTTTTTATTTTTGAATGCACAGGCAGCGCCAGCCCTCACATTCCATTAAGGTACCGATCGATCGTCTTTCGGCGCTTTCTGATCGACGCATTAACAAATTCTATTTCAGTTTATGTTAAATAAATAATAATTACAAACTTTTCCAGAGAGCTCCGTCACGCTAGAACTCGCTTGAATAAACACGTAATTTATGTTTGCTTATTGCAACCTACAAACGATGCTAATTAATGTAATGCACTTTATTTTTTTGCATTTGTTGCAAAAGCCAACACTTATTGAAGTCGAATTAAGTAGCGCGCAAACTCGCGCATCATAAAAGGTGACGTCGAAATTGTTTTTCGCATTTCGCATTTTGGCACCGTTTCTACCTTGCGGTACATACTCCTCGGCGATGTCCTCAGTTTTCTCATCTGGAATATCACCAAGTACACTATTGTGTCTCCAAATAATACGATAATAATATGTTTAATACTAGTGAAGGTAATGAAATGTTTGACGATTCGTGATTATTACAGAGTGCGATGTCATATTTTTATATTTAAAATATAGAATTATTTTAGCGATTACGATATTTCTGTGCAGTACTTTTTCATTCACGAAAATTGATCAGATCGTTCGTGCTTTGTCTCCTCGCTTATTGTTTCTACCGAATAATAGACAACATTTTTCAATTAACATGTCATATTATCATATGTTTGCTGCGAAAATAATATATTTCTTTTGACGTACTTTAAGATTTATTTTCATATAGTTTTAACCATAATAGAAAAGTGCGTCACAATTAAAACCTATTGCTATTTAAAAACGTACAAGTAAATTTGACGTTTATTTTTTATTTGAAATTATCGAGAACTATTCATATAAAATACGCCTCAACTATAAAAGCTGTGGCAGTCTTAATAATTTGATTTATTATATTTAGTCTGGTCAATGGTAAATTGTAATGCTTCTTTTTTTAGAATCAATTGTTAGTTCGTTAGATCATTCATATATTTTTACAATAAATAAGATGAAATAGTTGTTTCAGGTAAAAAATAGAACCGTTTGCATTATTTTTTACATTGACATTTAATATTCTATTTATTGCTACATTATTTTTGTATGTCACATAAAATGCACTATAGTTTTTATGCAAATCGCAATAAAATATTTTTCTGAATGCTATGTACAATATTTTTCATATTATGTTATTCTATTCTCTCTGAATGCCCGATATCCTCACTTAGATCCGTCTGTATACAAACACACCTATAACGTGTACGAATCAGAAATACTCGCTCGGCCGCAGGTATCTTTTTTACTTGTATTTCCACAATTTTTTGCCAGTTTCTTGCGCGTGATAGCAATTTTGACCGTTTTTGTTGCCGAGAAGACGATGCGATCTCCGCGTAACGCCGCGCCGCCCGCCCACGCGGCGCGCGATTTACGAGATTAGCGAACATGAGCGCTGAAACATGTTAAAGGCTAACGGGATAACTTATTACCGTATATTAGGTTCAACCGGTCACGTGTACGACGCGCTAGGGCGGGGATAGCTCTTGTAGTGATACAGACCGCGTTTAATATTTCAAATATTGTAAAATTTATTCACGAAATATGTTACACGCGGGATATTAAGATGTGATGTAATAGGTAGTACTTATTCAAAAACCAATAGAAGTATGTTTTACTAACAAATTGTATAATTTAGTTCAAAAGAGATGCTCAATTATAAGTGTTAATAACCGACTAGAATTAAAATAATTTCGTGACAATGATCAGTACACTTCATTTTAGCATATTTTCATCACTCTTAGGTTCAATTACTTAATATTATGCTTACCTTGTATATATTCCAATATATAGTAATATAGTACCTATACTAACAATTGATAAAATACAGTAATATACTTACTATAAATGAATTGTTCAATTTATTTAGCCTATATTACTATATTGATAGTTAATACACTATAAATGTGCACTTTTAGACAGTGAAATTAATGTTACACGAAAATCATACCACTAGATAGTTAGTTTTAAAAGAAAGCTGTATTAGGCTCCTATTGATTTTGTAAACGATTTATCATTTTGGAAATGAACGCTATGATGATTGAGTGGGCTAGTAAATTAAGTATTAGCTTTTACTTACTAAATCGAGCAAAGAGCCTGTGGTTCGTCTCGTTGCCTACGTCTATTTTTTTTCTGGATTTACAAAAGCATCTTATAGCATACGTTTTGGATTGTAAGGTAGATTTTTGTACTGTTTTAACCAAATACACAGATATACGTGTAACAATTACTTTTGTTTAGTAACATTAAAAAATTAACTAAATTGATAAAAACTTCTGAGAAAACGTGAATATCATCAACATACAACCAAACATCTTCATCGTTGATCAAATTAAAAAATCTATGAAATGTCTACTCGCCGCTCAGCGGACTTATTAAGTTTATTTATAGGCAAAGCGTGGCTCAAGTATTTAGATCGGCCGATTGCCGCGGCCGGCGCGCCGTGAGCTCTCCGCATAAACGACCTCGATTTTTATCTTAACAAACAATTTGTTCCGTTTACGCAAATGAAGTCGAATGACGGCCTATCAGATTTTTGACTTTTGGCGCTTATCCGAATTGTTTTATAACGATAACACTAATGGACAAGTCTTCATTTTTTATGCATTTTCATATTATGTTGAAGAAATTTAAACGGATGGCTTGTAAATAGATCTATCTGGTCGTTTGTTTTAATAATATCATTACGTTCATGAACGTAATATTCATGAGCGTATTCGTAAACTGCAAAAACTTTTATATATGTCTATGGAATAAATGTAATGTATTTTTTTATAAGCCACACTCGTGATATTTGAAAATAAACATTTTTCTTCGCAGCCTCAGTAATATAACCCATATAAGGCTGCTCATCAATGCAAAGATTGAACTTTGCCTTAGGATTATTTTCATGATAACATGTTCAGCAATGACATTTACAGCACTTCACGTACATTTTTTTTATAATTAATTTGTCTCTTTAAAAAAGCTGTGGTAGAAGGATCGAACCTGTTCAACTTCTATTTATATAAATTTTGAAATACTAAACGTTTATTTAAAACGTAACGAAAACTTTAATTACGAACAATGAAGGAGTCTGAAGAGAATTTATCTTTTGGCCGATTTACAATTCGCTAAGCGTATTCATTACAGCGTTATTATTATTATGTTTATTAGTGTAACGTTCAATCTTACATGGTACGCTACGGTATGGTATGTTTTACGGTATGTCATATTTATAGAAATATAAATGTGACATACCGCAAAACAAAGAACAAAAATTAGAAACAATCAAATTCGAAATTAACAACAGTTCACGTCGATATTGCGTTTTCACGCCCACGCGCTCCACGTTGTGAGGCTCTGTGGTATTAATGAAGGTGTCCCATTTGTGAGGACAGGTCGTCGCCTAGGCAGCTGTCCGGCTATTTCCGAGGGAGGTTTTTTGCAAACAAAGCTCGCACCCACACGCGCTCCAGCCTCCGGCGTATGAGACGCCTCCAGCGCCTACGGTGTTTTCTGATTATGCCAAAAATATAAGCGGCAGTAACCTTAGAGCCGATGCGATAAAATATCAAGGCCTACATAGAAAACAAACATGTGTTAGATATGGGGTTTAACATTTGCAATAAATATTAAATTAACATGTAATCAAATAACAGAATGTCCTTTTGTCTTGTATAATTTTCGATTGAATACAATATCATTTTATTAAGTAAAATGTAAATTTGGCATTTCACAAAATAACTTTTACGATTATTAGGATATTTTATTACTAGAAGGAAATAACGTGATAAATATTTATTGGCATTGAGTTAGAAATGTCGATACATATGGTAGGACACAACTTAATTATAACGCCATAAATATGGCTCCAAATTACAGGTTGTGTATTATTGGGGTTGTCTAAAACTGTAAATTAACTGAAGAAAATAAACGCTTTTTGAGATTCTAATAACTGCTTCTAAAGTTTTTCAATCATTTTTGAAAATCAAAATAGATAAAAATTACTTTCTTATGATATTAATAAAAAATTTGGTTTACCTGTAAAGTCGGTATACGGGCGAAAGTTTTACGTGACAACGACTTTGAATGGTAAAATCATTTTAATGAATATTCATTCGTATAGTAGGGAAGAAGGATGAAATAATAGTAACAATTTAAAACATTTATTTATACAAAGAATTATATTTAAAACATTAATTTATACAAAGAATCTCGCACTGAATTTCATATTAACAAAATTTTATTTTTACCTTACACATACATACGTATTTATATACAAATATACATACTAACTTGCAATACATTTGCAAGTATCACTAATTCTCCCTAGTGCTGCGCGCGAAGCAGATGATCATAGTTGAGTGGGAGAGACACGAGGCATTCCCGCGGTACTCTCTCGTTCGGTGACTCATCGTTGTTACCGAGCGTTACACTTTTTCATAAGTGACTCCCAGCCGCAACCTAATTTAAGACGTTGTCACGTCAATATGTATTGACTCTGACTTATAGGCGTAAATGACGATCGATGCAAGAATGATAGCTGTTATGTAGATAACGTACATTGATCAGTCTTGACTGTGATATTGGTAGATTGTCTACGTTTGTCTTAGTTTTCCAATTAGGTCATGTTACAAATAAATTTATGATATTTGGATTATGAACTTCACGCAATAACAATAACCAGTGGTCGCCTAGTGGTCAAAATTCGACCATAATTCGCAAAATTTTTAAGCTCGAACGTTATTAAACTTCTTTTGTCAGAGAGTATATCTCTAAAATCATTGCACATAGTTTTCTTGAATTTCGTTCTATTATATTGATACCGAACGGAACAAATTTAATTAACCTGTATTTTAAAATGCATAGGGAATGATATGAAACATACATATTGAATTCTAAATGGTAAAAACTGTATTGAGCATTGTACAAATATTGTAGATTCTAAACATAAGGAGCATGAAGTATGACTAATAGAGACTTGTAAATAAAGGCTTCAACTCTAGGAAAAAAAATAAGTCACTCTTCCCATTTTTTTTTTGATAACACTAAAGTTATCAAAAAAAATCATGTCGTTTAATAACACTATAGTTAATAGCACCTAAACAAATCAAAATAAAAAAGAAACTCGGTTGACAAGAAGACGAGCAAAAAGTACTGAACTGTTTTTTCTTTGCCTATTTATAGGTAAATGATATATCGTGTATGACTATTGCCTATATAGAAGTTTGCTAGAATTTAATTAATTTTTCCAAACTTTAAAATTCACTTTGTCCTTATATGAAACATAATCTTACTGAACTCAAAAACATTTCTCACCCAAAATACGTTTAACCTCCAAAAGGTATGAAATAAAATATGCAGTAGGCGCGCCAAGGCCGTGTGAGAACTCAGCCAGTGGGCAGGCAACTGCCCACGTCTTGTTCCATACTAGATATTCCAGTAGCGCTACTACTAAACGAAATTAACCTAGTTTTAGAATTGCGAAACGTATATTTAAAAGTTCTGTACCTAATCACGGCCGCTTATGTCCACGAGATGAGGAAACTGACGCAATTTCTTTACACATAAAAGGTTTTTTGTATTATTCGTCTTATATCCGAACCCAATCAAATCCGCCGTTGACTTAGTTATGATTTAAATCTGTACGCATACTGTAACACACTGTAGATGTATATAAGTCGATCTTTTTGAGGACTGAACATCATGTATTTATTCTCCGTTTCGGGGAAACACTGAATTCAAACATTTCGTACGGGAGATATTTCTGCGGCTTTACAATTCGTTATTCGGTCATTTCGTTATCTTAGAGATATGTTAAGATTTTATAATAGTGCAGCACAGTCTCTCTGTCTGTCTGTCTCTGTGGGCTTACAACTCTGTAAAATCTAGGGTATGATTTTCGTCGTCCTGTTTTAGTATGGAAATACATTATTTTGGCTTAAGTTTAATAAATTCGCATGAATTTTTCAATATCTTCGGATAGTGGTGATGCTCGGGATATTTGCGACGACGTTTTGGTTTTGCTTTTTATATGGCGCCTCCACCAATTTATTAGATGTCGACACGCTCCCAAAGAAAAAGTTCTTAGGTACGACTACTGTCACCTATTGTAATTCTGCTCGAAATCAGCAATAATTATGTTCAAATTTGTTTAGTATCATAATGCATTTTAATGGCAGCTGAATGTGGAGACGTTCACATTAAAATGTATGACCTTAACTGTTTTGTTTAGTATTTGTGTGTTAAAAAAATCTGCATACGTTCTCTTTTTTACATTTGTCAATCCTGCTACTGTAGTTGGTTAAGCTGGTTGGGAGATCCTTTCATGTCATAGCGTTTATAGTCTTACTTTAACGTACTGTAGGGCCTAGACCCCAAGGTGGGTGTGATTTAACAGCCACGCAAGGCATGCGTGTTGGTGATTTTAATATCGTATTTCACGTGGATGGTATTGTACTACTGGTATGGAATGTGAGGGTTTTATAAAATTTTCATATCTGTCACCTTTACAAAATTTACGGTATCATAGTGGAACGCACCACACAATATTTTTCCATTGAGAATTTTATTAAAGTATTTATATTTTGTATGAATTTAGTTTAAATTTTTTTACACTTTTATATTATGTGTATAAATAAATATTATTGAAATAGATAAGTAAACCGATAATAATGAACACTAATTGTTGAATTTTGTACAGGTACATAATGAAGATTCTGTTTAAAGGTACAACTATCGATTTTTATTTTCTGAAGATTTACTTTTCTAATAAGCAGTGCTGAAAAAAATATTTTATTATGTGAATTGCTTTTCGAGTTTCTAATTAGTATATTCCATTATTTTATATGTTAAAGTTCAACACGATTTATTAATTTTTAATGCCGCGACACGTATTCCAATCACACACCCATCAATCATACGCCTTGTTGCGATCGAATAAAGAGGGTTTCACGTAACATTTAATAACGCACGTTATCCAATGGCATGAATGCGTTTACTGACTTACCCACTGACAAAAAGCACTTACGTCAGTTGACCAAACACCTGTGTAATCATGTACAATAACAACGTAGGAAGCGTAATTAGGGGATTGCGAAGTAATAAGTTACGAAAGAGTCATGTTCTGCTGCGGCAAAGGCCTCGCGGGGGGCGCGAGGGGGGCCGGCCCGTTGGCATTTAATACTTTACATTTGACTTTACAATTTTACAACGTCGACGGCCAAGGAAATAGGAAATGGTATGTTAACGAACCGATTGATTGTACGCTTTTTGACTCGCATGTCAATATTTGGAAGGTCAAATTAAAATTTGGTAATGTACTTAACGCAACAGATGGTAATACCGATTTATGAGCGCGATATTAAAATACCTGTACATTTGCATACGTGAACATCCCCACACCGACGTCCACACGCGGCACCTGCGCGCGGACTCGGGCACAATATCATCACGATATATAAAACTTATGGACCACCGTTCATTTACATAACCCGCCCGTGTACGTATTTTAGCAAAATATCACTGTACGTCTGTTATTTTATTACCCTCTTACGCCGCAGCGTATCAGTTCGGTGTAATCTAAAATTTATATGTCATAAAGGAGGAGATTCTCGCTGCGCTCATACATTGTAATATTTATATCCGAGATTCGAGAGTATTATTCTGCCGCTTTGGTGGTTTCGTTTTAAAATGAGGATGACGCAGATACACTAAAATGCCCGTGATCGTCGGAGATGAGCGGGCAGGTACCCGCAGCGAGCCGGTTCCACGCTTGGCGAGGTGTGATCTCACGTATTGAATAACCGATTCTATGTATTATTTATAACTTAACTACGATTTACGATTCATTTAAATAAAAAAACAAATGCGTTTTTACACTTAATTGACATGTTCACAGATCTTTGTAGAGTATTCATCTTGGTGAGTTCCTCACAAATAGCTTTAGTGAACAGTTTAAATCATTGCAGTAAATACGCATAACGTTAATCAATTAGCAGTTTTGCCAATTTTCGAACAAGTACATATTCTTAGGTTTTTTTTAAAGATTTTTGATATCTTACCGCATGAAATATTTAGTAGGGATTTATAATCACGCCCTGTTTCGTGGGATTGTGTATAGGTATATTGTATACTAGCTTCTGTCTGCGGCTCCACCCACTCATATTTACCGAATGAATTCCTTTATCTTTTATAGCGACCGAATACAATAATAATTTCATCATGGTTTTGATCGCTATCCCGTTCCGTTCCGATCGCAGTCCTTTTTCCGATGACAATTTGTATCACTCTTGATTCCGAACTCGGTTTTGATTAAAGTAGGTTCCAATTCTGATTCAGCTTTCAACTCGGATACCGCTTTCAATTCTGATTCCTTTTCATTCTGATTCCCGCCACGATTTTGATTTCAATTATACTCCATAATCTATTATGTTCAGAGTCCCGTTCTCGATTTTGAACCCTCCTAGTCTCGGCTCTCAATTCTACTCGTCGTCTCGTTTGATTCCAAATCTGTTACCAGTTACAGTTCTAATTTGAACGAAGCCGGGGAAAATTCTAGTCTCAAAATAATAGTATGCTATATTACTTGGGGAAAGTGTTGCTTTCGATAAAAGAAAAAAAATCTATAATACAAATATGCATATGAAGCAAAAAGAAAATGTTAATTCAAGGAGTTTCTTATTAATAAAGTAATTCTTAGAATTGGTTTAGTAGTTCGGTTCAATACGCAAAAAAGAGGATGTTAAGCACGAATGCTAGTTTCTTTTTTCGAAACCATCCCATTCGTCAGTATAATATATTTCTAGATTCATAATAATTGTATGAATGGTTTAAGGATACAAAAAAATACACACACGTTTTTATACATTAGATAACCTCACTCCCTCACCTAGATAAAAATCAAATTACGTAAACATTCACAAACACACATGACACACACACGCAGTCACACACACGCAGACCCACACACACAACCACACACCCAAAGATAAAAAAAGGTAATGATTTATTTTTTATGGTTATCATGTGGTGTTTAGAAATAACATAAAACCCATCATTATTGCAATTACGGGTTCTGACTGTACACCAATTTTTATTGCGATCGATCAAACTATCCGTAAGTTACAAAAGTACATACAGACAAACAGAGAGTAGTTTATAATTTGTACAATCACGTTTTGACTCTATATGAACTTTCATCAAGATCGGTCAAGTTGTTCTTAAGTTATAAGAGAACATACGTACAGACAGACAGACAGTCTATATCCTATCATTTGTGCAATCCTATGTTTTTACTGGATACCAATTTCCATTAAGATCGATGACATATTTTTTATTTTATAATAGAACGTACAAACAGACGAACAAACAGACAGACAGTAACCTATCTTTTGTACAATTCTTAATATATACCGTTTTTTCATCATGATCCAATTACACCTTCCTTAATTTATTCCATTACTTTCTTACATTACATCCAATCCATCACAACTAATTCTTCCTTCTTTATAAAGATATAAACTTATAAATTCCCAAATAATTAAGAATCAGGAGTCAGTTAATCATAAAACGAATATCTATCATGAAATTTTACAAAAAAATTTTGACAGATGCTACAGACTTATTTATTAGTATAGGTATATAGTATATAAAATTTCTAACTCGTACAAATTCTGATAGAATGATAATAAATTTTTACAAGGAACTAAATCGAAACATAATATGATAAAAAGCTAGATTTTCGTTAATGATTCGTCCTTTAGTATCAATTATACATGACTATTCCATTCCTTACTTGACAGAATGGAATCAAAGGTTTTTAATCGATGAAAGGCTTATTTAATTTAAGGATATGGTTATCATTAGAGCCAAATTGTAAAATTCTACAGTGGCAACAGATATTTTTATTCTAAAGTCAATGAAGGATCAATCACCTAGTTAATAAGTACAGTGTCGTTAAAAAGAAAAAAAAATTGGACAAGTGCTGTCGTGCCACGCGCAGCGTAAGGTTCCGTAGTTGCACGTCACGGTATGCGGACTTAGAAGGTGTCTTGGACGTACGGACAACGAGAAGCTACATGGTTTCTTTGTTTACTACGGAATCATAAAAAGAGCGATCTCCTTTGCGAGGCGAAACGAACACAACTATATCAAACGAGCATGGGTGATCATGAATGCGCATGGAGCCCGTGGCATGACATCACGGCGGGGCGGAATGTTTTTGCATGCGCCCACGCGTCATCGGCACGCGGCCGGAGTGTCGCCGAACGAGACCGCTGCAGCCGCACCGCCTCCCACTGCCTTCGCGATGGGCGTACATTCAATACGCTACATCTAAATTACTTTATTTTCGTTTGCGTTTGCTTGATAATTATTATTTTCATAATTGTGTATTTATTCAATGAAATTATTTTAATAAACAAATGGTGACGAGCTACTATTGACGTAGGATTGTTTATTCGTCTATATAAAGGTTGTAAATAAATGTGCTGAAACGGTGGAAGGTAGCTGAAGATTGTTTTAAACAACTAAATTTATTTGGCATTCGGTCGTGAAGTAAATTAAGATTTGTTAAAAAAATATATGATTAAATATTACATGTAGTTCGAATTTCACGTAGTACAGTGTTTATATATACGCTAATATTGATATCAAAGCTTTAGATGACGTGATACGTACATGTTTGCTAATTGTTACTGAAATAAGTTCTAATGATGTTCAATCAATTTTCATTATGATTACTACTTCATCTAGATTTTTGGAGTGTGTACAAACTGTAAATTGAAGAAGAAATAGTATAACAGCACAGACGAAATTAAGAATTAGAAACAATTTAGATAAAAAAGCATTAAAAGTTATTTTTCTGATAAAGTTATATATATATTGTATATATATATTGTATATACGTTTTAAATCATGTCGACACGTTTTTACGTAAATCATTTTTGTTAAGGAGACTCGCTTGTAACGACTTATAAATCTCGTTCGTGTATTCTCATTATCGAGATCCGGTGTTTGGAATGCTGTGGTCGCGTGTGCGCCCCCACTCCTCGCCGGCACCTGCGCCTGCGCTCCGCGAGATTTCCTCGTGCTCAGGATTCGCAGTGTTTCCGTCCCGACCGGCGCCCGCGCGTGACTACGCCGTGCCATAAGACGCTCGATCATTTTCACGCTTTTCTGAATGAAAAGCTTACGCAAAGTGAGCCCTTTAGTCATTGCAGTGTGACAAAGTGTTCTTCCCATCTGTGTGCGCACATCGAAAACATTTGTGTTTGTATACTCGTGTCGTTGATGATTCCATTTTCCACCGATAAATATAGTGTTACAACAGATAATTAAAAAAAAATTGTAGTCATATCCTGTTCAACGTATATACGACTGTGAGTATTTTTAAAGGAATAAAATTAAACCACATACTAAATTTATCACTTATGTTTTACCATAAAAAATGTCTATTCGTATCAACGCATTAGCGGCATGAAGTTTTATGTCTTTGGAAATTTTGTAATAGAATCATCATACGTTACGTTCAGATCGAGGAAATTATCGCCAATTTATGTAATAATGAAAACACACAAGGAATAGCGGTAGTAGATATCATCTTAATTTGTCCTGTGTCGTTTGAAAGTATGTAATCAATGGCGTTATTGATGAATAAATAATATGATTGCCTATTATGTCGATGACATAAAGGCCGCTCGGGTTCGGTAGTGACATAACCCGCGGACGGCGCCGCACCGTACACGCGCGCGCCGCCCGTCCTACGTATTGTAGGTGTCGCTGGTCGCTGTCGCACCGCATGACGTTCATAAATAATTAACATAAGATTAATACATAAATATATTCGCGATTAATCATCGGATTAATAAAATTGTAACAACAATAAAAAATAAATTTTATTTGAACACTTGTCAGTTGGTACTGAAATGGTTTCGTGTTTTTTTTTACTTTAATTTGGATCTAACGCAATTAAAATAGTTCATTGGCCCTTTCATCTATAACTGTTAATGTCGTCTGCGACGTTTCCATTTTTAATTATCATAATCTGAAGTTTTTATTCGGGTATTATTTAAGAAAATACATTTAATGTTTACTACTCTTCAAGTGCTGGTACTGTACTCTCTTATAACATTTTACACTTAATTAAATAAAATAAAACGGTATTCTAATAACTGGACAAAATTTGAAAATTGCTATTAAATAAAACTGTAAAGTTGACAATCTATGATAAATTACTATCATTTATTATATACTAGTTAATGTTATTTCCTCGGCGATTATTGTCGAGAAAAAACATCATTAATAAGTCTTAAATTGGATCACTTAACATTTTTTGCGAAATAAGGATTATATTGACTCATCTCTTTTCGTAGATGTGTATCCAGGACTATTCTAGGGTTGATTTTAAAAACTGTCTAAGCCAAAATACATCGCTAAAGTCGTACACACAATGGACATTAATGTCACACGCGCAATAGTAAAATTATGTTACTGCGATACTCGGAACGTCTTCCCAGCGAAACGATTAGTACACACTACGTAAAGCGAATTGTATTGGATATGATAACATTATTACATAACGATGAATACGTAAAAGTCAAATATTTTTTACTAATAATGATAGCAACTTGGACACTTTCTGTTTGGTTTCTACTTTTTTTCCTGCTCGCATTGTACACGCACAACGATTAGCAGCTGAACATAAAAGGCTCGTCAGCCATGTCAATGTTAAAAGCTTCCTACAGCCATATTATGCGCGGCGGCGCGCAGGCTTACGCTTTATGGCCAGTCGCGTCGAATAGTCGTCGTGCGCCCACGCAACTAGTTCGACGGCTAACCCGAATACAGGGTCCACCTGCCATTGTTCTATGATCGGCATTGTTCGGTATTGTTCGCCGTTTTCGATGTCGTGTCAGCTCAGTCTGAACATAATAAAGGCTAGTGAGTGATAGGTGCCGGCCACGAGATTAAGAGATAAGTGAATATTTAATGTGATATTCGATAAGAATCGTTATTCTTGAGCGAATGTTAAATATGTAATTATGCATATAGTTGAAACCTTAGTGAGATACATAACCGACTGAGACAGCTATTACATATAATAATTTTTGGTTACCATGTTATTGACCTTTTTTAACAGGTTTTGTGTATTAAGTTAAAGTAATTACATTTCATCAAGATTAGGGATCGCTCGAGCTCCGTCTCCACTGATTATAGATGCACCTCTCGGAGCATATAGTACAGAAGTGGTGGGGCAAACTACTTAAAAAAGACAATCAGGAGAATATTTTACTCCAAAGCATGGACCATAAAAATTGCAGCTTATGAATTGTAAATACATAATAGGCATACAGTTTTTCGATTTCCGTAGAATAAGCAAAAAAAAAGAATCCTAGTTTCGTTAAGTGCACGTGTCCTAACCTTATAATACCGTCTTTTTTTGATTGATTCTAATACAAATAATATGTAGACAGGTGTCGGAAGTAAACCACCGTTTGTTCAGTAATTAAGAAATTTATGGAGTAATCACGAAAAAAAATAACGGGAGCTTCCCATACACAAAATTGGACGATTAAATTTTTTATGCGTACTTCCATTTTGAAGAGCGTTGTTGGACAGGTATTCAAAAATTAATTGATCATTAAGTGGCCTTTTTCTCAGGTATATATATTATGGTTTATTAGCTGTCAGAGTTGTTGACTTTCTCACCTTCCTCTAATTTTTGAATTTACGCATTTTGAAAATCTCATGAAAGTAACAATGATAGAGTACCCATCTTGAAGGAAAATGTAGGTTATTGGGAGTTTTGTTAAATAAAACGTAATTAAGCTTAGGTTTACTATTTTTTATTTTCTATTAATAGAAAATTATTTATGGCTCTTTTCATTAATAGAAATGAAAAGAACCATAACGAGCCGATGATAAGAACCCCATCTACTGTCTAATTTTATCAACCTGACAGTTTTCTTTCCTTACTCTCTTACTGTGCTGTCAATTTCCAGTTTCCACACCATGGCTCAGGTCGGGAAATTATTAGGTTGGGAAAGTTTATTCGTATTTTATAAGTAAAAAGTTGCAGTAAAATCTCTTTGGTTGAGCTGTTTGTATCTGGTTGGTTTTGATACCATTAAATAGACATTTAATTAAAATAAATATTAAAGACGGTGTACCACGACGACGGTGTTTTTCTATTGTTTTTTGTCCACCAAAATGATTGAATCTGACGTAGAAATTCGATACATTTTAAAGTTTTATTCCAAAAAAAGGAAAAATGCGACGCAAACCGCACAAAAAAATGCGATGTTTATAAATCTAATGCAGTGACGTAAGAGTAGCACAAAACTGGTTCAAGCGTTTTCAGTCCGTAATTTTGACGTCAAAAATGAATCTCGCTCTCGACCGGTTACGGATAAAGACGATGCCGTTTTGGAAAAAGTAGAAAAGAGCGACATATAAGTTCTTAAGACATAGATGAAGAACTAGGGATTGACCAAAAAGTAGTTTTTACCCATTTCAAAAAAGCTGTATATAAAAAAAATAGATACTTTGGTCCTACACGAGCTTACTGAAAGAAACCTAATGAATCTTCCACTCATTTGCGATTCTCTCTTAAAACGTAATGAAACCGAACCATTGTCAATAACAGTAATCACTGGTGATGAAAAATGGACATATAAAATGAAAATAATATAAAAAATTATCTTGAAGTTGTATATAAAATACGAAAAAACCTTTTACACGACCTTATATTTTGGTGCTTCATTGCCTGTCCTTAATATATCTATGTAACAGATATTAACTATGTCGTTGAGATGTTTGTATTTCGTCATAGAGAAATTGAAATGGCCAAATAAAGCGACATTCATACTTTATCTATAGTTTGGGCAGTCGATATACTCCAGTTGAAGGACGGCTCGCGCTCTCGTTCGCTAACTTACTCCAGTTTGTTCAGGACATTCCCTGTAAGCTTTCAGCTCCACATTTGACCTGAGTCGTTTTCATCAGTATTGCGAACTTCATAAAGCTAAGATTAAAATACGATACTTTTTTGAAGCTAATCAACTTTAAAATGCGATAATAATATTTGTCAGTCATGGTCAATTATAAATCATTTGTGTAAGTTTTATATTTATAATTGTAATCTCGTTTAATTAATACCTCATCAATTAAACGAGGTATTAATTAAACCTGACCTAACAATGAATTGTGCAAAATTGAACCACAAATTTAATGACGAAAATGCTCTTTACAAAATAACCTTTATAAAGTATACTTTTTAGATTCGTCTTGACTATGGTCTTATGTATTCCAAATATACATAAAATAGCAAGATCTGAATGTGATTATATGATTATAAATTAACGTATATTCAATAGGCGTGGGAAAGCAATCCGACTTACTGAAACATTATTGGAAATATCAATGTGACTGTGAAAGAAAAATCTATTTAGTTTCAAAACAAATGAAGTTCTGATTTAGAAAATGTATTTCTTACTTTTAATTTTTTTTGGGTTTTAATGAAAACAGTATAAGTTTTTTTAATTCTTGTTCTTTAATTTGGGAATGTCGTAATAAATACATTTAATTAACGCTCCAGTTAAACAAGGCAAAAGAACACAAACATACAATAAATATGAAACGTTTAATATTGAGTAAAAATCCAAAAGAATTCTTCTTCTTAGAAGAGAATCAATTGTTTGATTTGTTTTTAGCTGGAACCGACTCCAAAAATAACTGATTAATTGGTTTTGAAATCTGTTTAAAAAAAATATTAAGTAGGTTTTTAACGGCGGTTTTTTTTTTGTAAAATATTTTATTTCATAATTTAATTATCGAGTAATTACAACTTTATAATTCATTTAGCTACTTTAAATGTAGATTAAGCCATGGTCAATAAAATCGGCTAGACATCTCCTATATTCTTGTACGGAGCAAGTGAAAGAGTAGTCTCTATGCAGAAATTATTGTGGTAGTTATTCTAGCGTCTTTATATTCTTAGTTGGAGTGGAACTACAAAATTATTCTTAAACAAACTACAAATAATTTTGCTTATTATTTATAATATGAAAGTTCTACAATTCATACAGGTTACATTTATATCCACTTTTAGATTAAATTCATGTACTTAGAAACACGCCGGTTAAGACAATATATTTTTTATCCTATTAACAAACGATTTTTAACAAACAAATTAAATCATGCGAAATTTGAAAATGGTCGTAAATATCACTCTATATGATTAAATTTTTTTTTCATAAGTACGAACAAGATTTTGCGAAACGACCGCGCTTATTTTAAGCTTCATTGTTTGACTTCTATAAAGAGAACGGACGCTTATATGGACCGCGGCGCTGACTCACCGCGCAGAAATCATTATATACCGCCTGAAGTGAGCTCAAACGATCTGCACGCCTTTTAACGCACGTCCAGATCTGGAAAATGTTACATTTACTAAAGTCACAGCCCCCGGCGGAGTAAACACTCAGCTTCAAGGCGATCTTCAAGGACTTGGATTCCGAAGATTTTCCGCCTGAACGTGTGTGTTTACGAGTCATTATGTATTATTGATATAATTCGCTGAATTATCGACATATTCATACACGGATAATTGAAGCGACTTCAATGATAATACTCCTCCATGAATGCGTCCTTGATTTTGCCTCTCTTATTAATATTCGAAATTCACTCGTTTACTTGCTCGTGTCTCGTTCGCGCTTTCATATCAAAATGTATCAAAAGCGAAGTGGGGCTTCTATAAACGTCATAGATACCCTATATTAACCTAGACTTGTAGTTTAGTTCTTTAATGTAGATTAAATTTATTAGATAAAATATATATACACAGATGCTATAATAGACGAAGACAACGTTTAATATTACATCCAATTGTCGTGTCAGGTTTTTTAACGTCGGACTGTCAGCGGTACACATTTTACTTCAGATTGAGGCACTTCAGTCATGAGTTCTCAATGCTAGTGCGGTGTGCGTCGGGGGTTGCTAAAGGCCGTTGTCGCCAATTAGGTGAAAATATCCGACACCGACGTAGTTCTCTGTGGCAAAGAATCCAAGCACAGAACGGATGGATTCACTTAAATCAAGTTACGAACTCGTTGGTCAATTCGCCTGACGTCAGGATTCGATACCTTCTGAATAGATGTCGAGATGCTTTTGATCTGTCATATTCACTTAAAATATGATATTGACTTATTACAAGAACATTATGTTTTCATGTACAGTAAATCATTTAAATAGGTTTATTAAAAGGATATTTGTTGTTCTGTTCCAAACGTGTTGCATCTTCTAACGATATGAATAGCTTTTTATTTTATTGAATTATGTCATAAAGCGATCTTTATTTTAAAATACATCAACAATTTATTTATAGTATCTTCAATGTAAACTGGTCAATGAATTTGAATATTAACAATGTAATATTTTTATAACTAAATTCTTAATCTTAAATAGACGTCTTTTAATTAAACTTATGTTACGAACTGTGTTACGGATATATGTAAAATATTGGCAATTGGTTAGGAATGTTAAAATAACTAATATCTACTATAGGAATGGTCAAGTGTAAATCAGGTTCTTATAAAAAGAAATGTCAAAAATGGTGAAATTATAGTTTAATACCAATTCTGACATTTGATAATCAACACGAAAGAAAATGTTTTCGTTTTACACTAGAATTTTGACAATGATTAATTGGACATGACACACGGGTCGAAATGAAATTTATTACAACACGGACAAAATAGTAAATCCTTCTTGAATCTTTTGATTGCGAAATCATAGACACAGATAAAAAATCAGTTTTAACGACGTCGAGTATTCGTAGATTTATGGCGTGTATCATTTTAAATCGAGATCGACGCATTTAATACCCGTATAATGTTTCTGAGGCTTTAAAAAACTGTAACAAAAAAAACATAGGCAAAACATTGTCAGACAAGATGTCCGTTTGTTTTATGACAGCTAAGATACGATGCTTAGAAGCGAGAATGCAATATGTACAAAATATTTTCTACGTGATCTATCAAGAAATTTAATTTTAATCGAGCATATCAATTTTTAATTTGTAACTATACGTTTTCGAAATAATTCTAACATTATAATAACACGCAATTATGTATTTCTAAATAGCTACGATTACTGCGTTGGAGCGAATACCTTTAGCTATTTGAAGTCCGCTCCCGCAGTGGGCCAGTTTGCGGTTTATGTCCAATGCGATCCTCGAATATTATCGTAATTACCTTGAAATAGTGCTCATGTTGGGTAACGAACGCTCGTGCAGTAATTACGAAGCCGGCCGCTTATTTTTGCAATTTGTGTGCATAGATTGCGCGGGCGCCTGTTGACATTAACTCGCTAAATGCTTGTGGTGTGTGGGTTAGGTCGGGGGAAACTCGAGAAATGTGGTTTTGGCGACAGGTATTGTAATATCGGGTTAAGGTGCTTAATTGAAAAAACCGGTCGGACCATGTTCAGTGTAGGGTTCCGTAGACGTTGCTACAAAGAATTGCACTACAAATGAAAAAACTACGCTGTTTCACTTTTTCTCATGTTTCCCGCACAAAGTAGGTATAAGCAATTTTGTTGCCTATAACTAGAGAAACAATTATGTGTTGAAAGTATTTATTAAGCGTTACCTTTGTAATTCTTTTAATATTTTTTGGCCATAGAGTTTAAAAAATTAAAGGGGGGGATCCAATTATTGTTAATTTCGGAGTGATTATTTCAGAAAATATTTAATTAAATAAATAAAAATTGCTTAAAAACCTTAAGGTGTTTTTAAAAGAACTGTCGAAATATTTGCCACGTGTTGATGTTTGCTGAAAAGTTGTTTTTAGCTTCTATTACATGTATGGTGTCCCCCTACTAATATTTAGTTTTGTTATTTAACTATCAAGCTAAATAGCGGCTTATACAAGACACCTATACTCAAATTTCATCGATATATATTTGTTAGTTATTGAGTAAAACGCCTGTGACATACAGACGGACGGACGGACGGACATGACGAAACTATAAGGGTTCCGTTTTTGCCATTTTGACTGAGAACTCGAATAAAAATGAGCATTTTGATATGGGTTGAATCATTTTCTTCTTACTGGCGTGCAATAATTTCAATTCCGCTCTTGTATTTCGTTCAGTAACTGAGCGCTCCAATGGCCCATTCCTCGCTCTCCTTCTATCATATCGATTCCGCTACGTTGGATATTCTATTCCGTCCCGAAAAGCCGACAACGCACTGGTGCCGCTACTGGAATTGCGAGTGTCCATGGGTGGCGATGACCATCTACTCTGTGATGACTGGCCTAGTCATTTGCCCTTCGATTATGTTATAAAAAATACAGTTTTTTCTGGAGTGAATCACTTTTTAGATATATAATGATTACGTTTAAAATAGCAAAATATAGCAATTTTCGTTTCATAATAGTGACGTGTTTTAAGTTATAGGGACTGGGTATTTTTATTACATTAGATTAAAGTCCTATATTTCATATTATGGACATACATCGCACTACAAAGTGTAATAAATTACAATAAGTATCCCTTTGTAGTCACTTCGCGAAAAATCGTTCAACCAAATTATACATGTCTTCATTCGTAGGGACGAAGTTATCAACCTAAGAGTCGTTTACTCAACGTCGAAAAAAAAAAATTCTCTCAAATAAAAGAGAAACGTATTTATGCCGACAAAGAAACACCTTCGGGTACGCATTCAAACAAATCATCGTACATGAAACCGAACCCGCTCTCGTGTATTCTCAGGGTTGTCACTCGAGTGAGTTGGCGCAGCTGGACGCAGGTGGTTTAATGACGTGCGCTACCTAGTTGGCGGTGCCCGCCTGCGACCTCTGCCGAGTAATCAGACTAATCACTTGTATTGTTTTTGTTTACCCGAAACGTACATAGCGTTTAAAAAGTATAGAAACGATTTGGTCGGTATAATTCTAATAATTGGATACAGTTTTTATGCTACCTTGAAGGAAGTGCTCCAAGTTGATATGTAGATATTTTATAGATAGTGCGATTGTGTGGGTATATGTTTAAAAGAGAATTGTTAAAAATTTATTGACCTTACTATTAGAAGTGTTGAAATTTAAGAAAAACCATAACTTGTTCAATTTTGATTATTATTCAAAGGACTTTCAAATATAGTTATATTCAAATATTTTTATATTATATTTATAAGTTTATATAATTCTATATTAACTAATGTATACTTTGTTTTAAAGCATATTATTAAATTTTTAGCTATTTATCCCCGTTGTTATAGTTTAAAACTTATGAATATTTTTTGATTAATAATGATATTTTTTAAGATGAAACTTTAACTTTTCTAAATAAGAACAAATGTTTTAGTTTACTCGATAAACACTTAAAGTCATAATTTTCTTTTTTATTGTTATTCTATAATTTTTATTCTTTGACTATTTAATTATTATTTCCCAAGTACGTCTCTATAAAATAACCAACATATACCATAATTATTGAAAACCGATTTCGCTAATCTTCGTCGAAACATTAACGTTTTACTTATTATAAAGATCAAAAGCCTTAATCACCCCGTTTCGGATGCGCGACGCCAATAATACCATAAAAAAGCCAAGGAGCACTCACGAGGTAAAGTCGAGGTAATGTCCGACGACCGGCCCCTGAATTTCAATCCGGCGACGTCGCTATCGATCTCGTATTCGTAGGCGGTGATCTGTTATTGCGATTCCCTCTGCGTACATACGCAAGAGCATTGTCGATCCACCGCGAATGTTACATTAATATGGGCTGAAGGCTTATATCTAGTTAGAAGCGTATGTGCTATAAATATGGCATGTAGTTATTTGCCATTGTGATCGGTTCCAAGATGGGTGAACTTGTTTAAACATCGGTAGCTTAAAGCCAAACAAATCAACTCAATAGTAAATAGCCATTTCTTCGGTTTATGTTTGGAATTTGTTTATTAATAAATAATTGACTATACAATAACCACAACGAAAAAAACGGCTTAATAAATAAATAAAATAAAAGAAACGTCTTAACGATCCCGTTAACATGTTCAAAAGTAAAGTGACATTTAAAATAATCGTAATTACTAACATGTACTTTATTTATATAGCGGAATATGTATGAAATGTGTTAAAGAAAGAAAATACTGATGGTCAGTTTACGCATAATTAATAATATCAACAACGTTTTCAATTTTCTTACGAGTTCATGAGATGGTGTGACAGAAAGAAAAAAAAATAGCTTTCTTATATTTATATACAAAAAAGGCTATAAGAATTCGTTTTATATATATCATCATGAGAGAGCTAGACCCTGAATCAAATTTAATCTCAACATTGTGAAAAAATACAACAAAAGCCCTTAATACTACACTATAATATATGTCGGCAAAATAAAAATTAGATACAAGAGTTTGATACAGTCATCTCTTTGGGCTTGTGTCGCATTTAATCACAGGCGTCCAGCGTATACGCTGCTAAGGCGTTACGGGTTGTAGGTCGCCACGGATTATCAGAATCCAATTCTTTTGATCTTTAATTATTTTATTACTAACACAATGGAGGAGAATGTATCAATATCAATGGTAATAAATAACATCCTTTGTTCTTTTGTCCACAAGATTCCACACACTTAATCACGAAGCGATTACTATGCAGCGACTTATTAGGACGTAATCTTGCTTCTTGACGTACGGTGTGTATATAACACTTATAATATACATCATAGCAAAACATATCACAGTTAGTATAGCAATTATTATATTATATGTAGAAATTTAAACTATAACATGAAAAATACATAGCAGTGCAAATTATAATATGTAATAAATACATATTTATACTATGAATCTTGTTGGTTTACGGGATACGACTCCGGAGAACTATGATTCTGAGAAAAACATAAGGAAAAATACTAGTTTTTGTGACAGCAATAATTGACGGTATTTGTGAGCCGGGTTCCTGTAATGATGATAAATAATTATTATCGTCCGCCTTCTTGGACGAACGATACCGCTTAATAAATATTAGAAATGTAAATGTATTAACGGAATTTTTCGTTTCGATGAATTTACGGGACAGCGTTTCCTTTGACTAATGTTTACTAATCACCTTACCTTAGAGGTTGATACGGTCGACGACCATGAATAATATGTTACGACCTTATTGGAATTATTATAATGTTATTATATTTTTCATGTAAATGAAATGAAATATGCGCCGTGCAGACAAGGTGAGCATTAAACTTAATTTGGCGGGAGCCTTACACGGCGGGCGTTAACACCCGTCGTAATCGGTTAGAGGCGTGCGAAGTCAGCGTCTTTATATCTCTGATTTCTCATAAGCACTTTTGTATATTATAATCATATAAATGTTAAAGTGGAAAAACGTGCGTGTGCGACTAACCCACATCCGTTTTAGATATAAAACAAATAGTATCAGTGTCTGCGTGTGTCACGCGTCGTTCTCACGGTAGCGGCTAGGTACTTTGACGGTAAAGCTGTGTTCGTCGTGAAGCTTATATTGCGTAGTGTAAATGTGTACAGTAGTTCACTCTTGGTAAGATATATAACATACGGGTGGATATTGATTTATTTTTTTCCAAAAGGATAAAATATTAAAACAAGTGTAATCTTTTTTTTTTTAAAGAACTTTGGAATAATTTAATTATGTATAATAATCTAAAGTATAATAAGATCGTGACAAATATTTTTCAAGTGAGAATAATTGAGAAAGAAAAACATTAAGAATTTCTAATAATACGATAAGTTTTTAAGTGTTTTTTATTTGCTTTAATTTATTTGATATCTAAAAAATAAATCTACATTACGAAGTTCAACATTTAAGGCTTATCGCTCATTACGTATAAATTTCTTACATTAGAATTAAGATTTATTATTATCGGACAATAGCAGGTCCCAACACGAAATTTCAATCGGGTCCGGCGAGTCGACAGCGATGGCGGCGGCAAGCGCTGTGATAAATGAACGGCGGCGTAACTAGAATTGATGAATATCGCCGCAGCGACATAAACTCTTCAACGGTTTGTGCAATGAGCTGTCGCAACGACACGCATATGGGTATTGCTGGCCGTGTACCCGCTCACGACATTACGCAAAATACGGTGACGCCTTATGTGATCCGCGGGCCGTAAGACGATGGATAACTTTGCGATCGCTAAGAAAGGAGTCGCGTCGTGTGTAGGTGCGAAAAATGAGTTTTTTTTTTCTTATTTCGTGTCTCGACCTTTAACGAAATAAATCCTGGTTCTGATCAAAAGCTTATATAGAACGATCGCGGGGCAAATCTTATGATCCGGTTTAAGGTCTTGTGAAGTATGGAGTCGTCTCTGGATTGTATGCATACGTCGCGTTTTTACATTAGTTCTATACAGTTTGTGGGTGAAATTGTGAAATGTGGGCGAAACGACAGGTGTGTCTCGTAGTGGTTACTGCTGCTTATAGCGTTTACGTAAGTTGCTAGGCCTTATTAGTTTAAATTAGTAAAATTATCTAGTGTTCAAAATAAGTTTTTTCTACCTAAATAAGAAAAATAAATTCAAATAGGATTTAGTCCGTCTTAACGTTAAAATACCTCTCTAGCGGCAATCGCGCTATATAATTTAATCGACTACAATTTTATTATAGTGCCGAAAAACATGAACTATGTTATTTTGATAAATATTCCTACTTTTTAACTGTACAATAGTACAATTGGAAATTTTAGAGAAATGGAATGATTAATTTGTTTAACCTTTTTTAGTAGGTAATAATAGGTAGCATTCCGGTGCATAATTTTCAAAAACACTAACAAGGAATTTCCAAAAATTATCAATAAGTAATGAACTATATGTAGTATTTGATACTTTTATATACGTGTCAAGGTAAAGTCTAATATACACGAGCCGTTCAAATGCACGTGATCAAATTGCGTATAAAATATTATTCCTCACATGATAATCCGATGTCACCTTTTTGTCATCATCAGGAATCATTAGAGTAGTCAGTAATCTGCTTGGAACATTTCGTTGAGATCAGTTATTGATAGTTTGAGTATGAATTGTAAATTGAAACTAATTAAATTGATACATTGCTTTACATTTACAGTGTAACTTTATCTCTTGCGTATACGACACAAGATTTCATATTTTCTGTTTATTATGGGAATTGTTGTTGTTAAGTCTTTTACTTTATATTGAAAAGATAAACCTCAACAATATAAAGTCCACATCAGCTTAAATAATATTATTAATTATATATCTTTTGACGTGACCCTTAGTGGCGTAGTGAGATTGGAGGAGAAAATCTTCGAACTGTTTCACCGAATCAGTAAATATAAGTAATTTAGATATTACTATTGGCGTTTACACCAAAAGTAAAAACGTAATTTGTAATATTTGACAGATTGCCCATACTTTATCTATCAAATTTTAAGGATTACGTTTACAAAACACGTTTTCATTTTTGGTGTATCCCACCGTAAATATTAAAAATTTATTCATGAACACTTGCAATAAAATTCTTCTCATGGTCGTTGTTTAAAAATTAAGAATACAGCTGTAAGTAATAACTGAGAATTCGGCTAGTCCTTGTCCGTTTTTTTTTCAACCCGAAGCAATATTAAAATTGTCCGTATCAAGACCGCGGGCGCCCGAGGCACGTCTCTCATTAAACGTCCGGAATAAAGAACACGAACACCTGAATACGTAACAAATAAAACGGAATCCACGAGAGCGATTTGGGCCGGCCGCCGTAAAACCTGATTTGTTCCCTCGGTCTTTTTTCCAATCGTTGCTCATAAATATTGATTCTGCGGGCTCTATTGTGGGGGAGATCGCTCATGCATAATTTATCGATTGCGGATCTCATATTGGCGAGATTCTGGAAACAGATTCGGGCCCAACGGCTCGTGTACGGCCGGGGCGCGGTATTAAATGTAAAGCCCGCTCCGAGCGTGTGATTATTGACTTATGCGGATTCGAGCGGAGAAATTGAGATTTTGCCGCCTTTAACGCTCCTTTACCGAGCGTATATGGCGCGATCGCGAATCGACCCGAACCTACGGACACATCGCGTCGTAATACGCGGCCGTAATGTATGCGTCCACCCCGCGGCCACCCCACAGCAGTAGATAGTGATCATAAACTGTAACGGCTGTAGCACAGATGATTCTCTTTTTCCCTTCTCGTTGGGACCTTAGCGTATTTTTCCCAAGGTTTTCCTGCACTCGGGAAATGATGGTAATAAAGTATTCGTATAGCAGTAGATACACTTCCTTTATTCTTTTTGTTATAAATTAGTCTTCGGTCTAAATACATTTTTACATCATTTGTGGTTAATTAATAATTTTCCATGTATTACTGTGGATAATTAGCTTAGGGGGTGATCAGGTGTAAGTAAGCAAGCTTGGGAGGAGTTCAATTTTTTTTTACTTTTTTTGATAAAGGAAACGGCGAAATATTTTCAAATCTTATGTAAGAAAAAAAACTAGAGAAGTGTCGCGGGACAGCCGCGGTTGGGAACGAGTTCCTTTCGTTATATTTTAAATAACACACACAATAAAATAAATTAACAACGTTTGACAGTAATTAAATGAAAAATACAAATAAAATTAAATGAAAGGGCGGAAATAAAAATATAGTATTTTTTTTAAGTTATGGAAACAAAACTTTGTTATTAATTATCATAAAAAAATCAAAGAGTTTCTTTTAATATCTTAAGAAAAATATTCATTTATAAAAAAAATAGATATAAAATAGTGAATTATAAACTACATTAAAATAAATAACAGACATAATGAAGAAATTTGAGAGTAATTAAATTAAATGAAAAATAATATTTAATAAATCAACATATTGATAATGGCGTTATGAAAGCACTAAACAGCATCATCTCTTTTCTTTATTAAAGACTTTGTTTACTTCGACAATATATACAATTATTTAATGTCTGAAGACGATAATAAATGTCACTTTTTTATGTATAGGTATTGAATATATTTCAAATTTATATTTTGAAAATAATTGAATACTCGCCAGAACCGAAAAATGCAGAGTTTTATTTAATATTTAAATGTATGGAGGGGACTTAACGCTTTTTCGTTGTGTTACTATCTCTACTAGTTAACTCCTACTGCAATCCG